>PVJH01013105.1:0-61716 GCA_004026705.1 Nesogale talazaci | reverse complement strand
GTTATGCCTAAGATCAACTATAGGAGATGTGGCTAAACATTTTGTAAGAAAGGGTTATCCAAATTTAAGGTTTTATACTGTTTGCTCATTTCAATACTATTGTTCATTTCACCTATCATGATGGGTGTTGCATTGTGACCTTGATTTGCAATTCTTGAATGACTAACAGGCTTGCTTCTCTTTTCAAATGCTCAGTGATCATTTTGATAGCCTTTTGTATGAAATGTGCTGTCAAGTATTTTGATGATTTTTTTTGCATATTCATTATATTCTTATTAATTTTAGGAATTCTTTATTCTGGACATAATTCTTTGATGTTCTTTATCTTAATGGAATTCAGTTGATAATCTTTCTCTCTATGCTTGGTGTTTTGTGTGTGTCTTGTTAAAGAAGCCTTTGCCCATCCCAAGATGGTGATTCTAAAATTTTTTTGTCTGATTCTAAAAATATTGTGGTTTTATCTTTTACATTTAAATCTTCAATCCATCTGGAACTGATTTTTTGGACAGGTTGAGTTAGGGAATTCCCCAATCTTTCCCTTTGCGAATATCCACATGATCCAGCAGCATTTACTGATAATATTGTACTTTCTCCCTTTCCGTGTAGGATCAACTTTGTCATGATTCAGGTGACTGTCTATGACTCAAGGAGTCCTGCTGGAGCAGTGGTTGAGCATTACCAGGCTGTTAACCAGCAGTTTAAACCACCCACCCACTCCACAGGCACAAGATGGAGCAGTCTGCTTCCATAAAGATCCACGGGCTTGGAGATGCTATTGGGTGGTTCCATTCTGTCTCGTAGAGTCACCATGAGTCACGGTCAACGCAACAACAATGGGTTTGTTTTTAGTGATTTGGATATCTCATGATAAGTTGTAGACATATAGTTTGCAACTATATAAACACTTTATTCCTTATTAAATTTACACCAATAGATCTAGTGTGTGTGTGTCAGGATCCTGTCAGGGGACAGAATACACCAGACATTTGGACAGGGAAAATTGAATGCAAAGACTGTAAAGGTTTACTAATAAGAGTTGGGAAACTATTAAATGTAAAAATTGTTTACTAATAAGAGATGGGAAACTATTAGAAGACATAAAAGAGGATTGTGAGTAATCCAGCGCAGCAAGTGGAAAAAAGCACTACTGGCTGGAGGATGAAGGAGAATGTACGTTAGAAAGATGCAAGATGTAGGTGGTACTCTTCTCAATCTCCCTGTTTCTGAACCCCCTCTCCTCCAACGATTTTCCAAATAAGGTGTGACAGCAACAGGACTACATAGACCAGTCTGTGCACAAAAATGACCACTGTCTGGGATAAGTATTGCCCAAAGTTATGGTCAGAGGAGATCCATAGATAGGGCCTCTCTGGTGAGACACAATTGCCAGAAGATATGAGACCTGGTATGAAAGCAGCTTATTGGAGCTGCCAAGAATATTACCTGGCAGCTGGACAGGTAGTTATGACCACTAGGTGGCTGGAATTGGTCCACTCAGGTCAGGAGAGGTAAGTCTACCAGACCACCTGCACAATAACCTCCTGTCCCAAATGGAATAACAAAAGACACCCAAACTCTAACTTTGGACTAGTGACCACTCTTTAGGACAGGAGAGAACTCCCCCGAAGGTTTCTACATCCATGTCTTCCCAGAAGCAGACTGCCATATTTTCTCCTGTAGAGCGGAGAAAGTACCATCAAGACTTCTTGTAACAAAGGAAAGGAAACCCCAAGATACATTGTCATTGAAGAATTTCAACTCTAAGGGACTGTTCATAGGCTTTCCAGGGCTGTAAGTTGTTACCGGAGCAGATTGCTTCATCTTTCTTCTTTGGAATAGCTAGTGTGTTTGACTGACTCCAATTTGATTGCCAATTCAGTGTTTACCTGACAGCAAATGTACTGAAACCATGAATAAATATGCCTTCAAATTTCTATCATGTCAAAGTGGCCCTCCCTCCTTCTCGAATGAAAAAGCGTCCAAAAGAGGAATGTTACAGAGTAGAACCAGTAAAACAAAACAAAATTCACTACTGGTGTCTTCTAAGTCTGCATGGGCTAACCCCAACCAATATGATCAAAGAATTATTCATAATGAAATCCACGATCAAAGGCAGGAGGACTGTATTAGAGCTCCAAAACTCAACACCCCATTGCAGAAGATGATGGATGACAGTGAAAGGCCCCAATCCACTTACCAACCCCCTGGATGAATGAAGCTTCCATTGAGTTCCTGTGCTCCTTTGATCAAAGATATGAATAGGGTTGGTTTCAGACAGAGTGCATTATAAATTAATTAATGCAGACATAGTTAGGTTAACATTCAACATCTACCCTTGTCTCCCCCTTTGACTCATTTTCACTTTGTTCTATTTTTATTATATTCTCCTTCCTTTGGGAGGGAGGTTTTTTCTGTGCTTTGCTGTTGGGGTCCCTTTGTGTGCTTTTCTTTATATGAAATTCAGGAGAGGTAAATCTATAGAGATATAAACTAATTCAATGCTTTCTTAAGATTATGGCAAAAAAAGAGATGATGGCAAAAGTGTTTGGAAAGCGGTTAGGAGCTAATAATAACAGATACAGTCATGAAAACAATGTTCAGAAAATGGATTGTGATGATAACTACAGAGCTCTTCTAATATATTTACACTATCAAATGATAGGTTACACAGATTACATGTCAATGAAACCTTAAAAAGATAAACAATGAAAACACCAACAAACTTTCCTGTTAAGTAGAAAGCCCACTGTCATCAAGCCAACTCCAACTCTCAGTCGCCTTGGGGACAGTGTCGAACTGCCCTGGGGGTTCTGAGAAAGTCTTATCTTTTGCCCCTGAACCAACTGATAGATTCCAACTGCTGACCTTGCTGACAAGCCTTGTACAGCAGAGCAAAATGGGGGGGGGGTGCACATTTCAATGTTGGCAGGCAATAAACTGACAGCTGGCAAAGCATCCCTTGAAGATTGTTGTTTGAATTTGTTTTACTGTGGTAGAAGGAAAATTGATTTTCTATCCCTTTAATTTTGACACTATGATAGATTGGAATTGCTCTCTTGGACTAGCTTTGATCAATATATTCTTTTATGATCACTCAAGAGGAATATTCTCTTTTGTAAATGGCTGACGTCTTACACATGTTCTATAAGATTTTAGTCAACTTTTCTTTGATTTGTGATGGTTTTCTAGTTTTTGAAAGAAAATCCCGCCCCCCCCCCCCGCCCCGCGTGGCGGACCCCCTCAAAAATTTTTTTTATTTTGATTTAGATGAAGGCTTACAAAGCTAATCACCAGTTTTACATTCAATATTTCTACAGACTTTGGATCTATTGAAATTTCATCCATGTACCATCACTTCTTCCGCTTCCTCCCAACATTTCCTGCTTCCATTCCCCCTTCTTCTCTTACCCTCTGTCCTTGGGTAAATGCCCCACTTTTGATCTTTAAGCTTGGATTATTCAAACACAATATGCGTTCAGTTCAGGACATAAAGGACAAAATAGGGTCATAGTTTTGGGATGGGGTATGAGGGGGTATTGCAGTACTAACATCTCTACATTAACAATATGTCTAATATCTTTGATGATTTTGAGTTTTGCTGACTGTTTTTCTCTCACCCTAACCAGGACCTTCTAATGTGACCCTTTTATGAGCAGCCTGTAGTGATAGGCAGGTATTATGCAGTTCTATTAATCTCAGGGTTATGAAGACTGATGTTTGCGTAGCCCATTGGTCCCCTGGGCTAAATGTTTCCAGTGTCTTATTTCCTCCGGATAGGGAGAAGAGACCAATATTTACACCTCAGCTGGCTGCTCGTGAGCTTTTAAAGCTCCAATTGCTACTCACCAAAGTAGGATGTGGAACATTGTCTTTGTGAACTATATTATAGCAGTTGATCTCCGTGTCTGCTGGAACTATGGTCCCAAGCCCTTAGACCCAGCTACACAATCCCTCAATGTGTTTGCCTCTGTCTAAGAAGTTCTCATAGCTTTTCCACCTGTATGTTTCAACACATTCATTGATGTATTTGTACTGATCCATTGTTTCTCTTGTATTTATTATATTTAACCCTACATATTTCAGCTTTTGAGTGGATTTTCTAAGTAGTCCTGTTTTAGTGTTTGTCTTTTCATAGTCCTCTTCACTCGCATAAAGGAATCCAACTGTCTTTCATAAGTTCATCTTATATCCTGCTACTTGGCTGAAGCTTTCAATTAGTTTCAAAATTTTTCGTAGTGAGTTTGAAGATTTGCTCCGTACAGGATCATATCATCTACTAAGACTGAGCTTTTTGTTTTATTTACCAATTTGGACATTTTCACTTCCCTTTTGTGACAGGTTTTATGTCAAGTAGCTCAGACCAGGATTCTCAATAGTTTGGCATCCCCCATGAACTGCCCGAACACAATGCAATCACCAGCTTGTTGTCTTCCTGCTGGTTTTTGATTCACCAGCTCCTGTAGCTACTAGAGTCAGGAGAACTCTAGCCTAACACATGACCCACAACTTGGAAACCACCTGGAGTTGGACTTACCCACTTCTACAATTGTGTGAGTCATTTTCATGATAAAAATTTAATATGAGTGGCAATAAAAGCATCCTTTCTGATTCAAGCAAGAAAAATTCCTTCAGATTTTCTATCTAGAGTAATGTTAGTTATTGGTTTTGTATACATATGTTCTTTATTTTATTGAGTGCTTTTATCAGAAATGCATGTTGCATTTTGCTAATTGCCTTTTCTACATTCATTGGCACGATCATTAGTTCTATCCCTTCACTTTAGGTATGTGATCAATTACATCAATTACTTTTCTAATGGCGAATCATTCTTGAATATCTGGTGTGAATTCGACTTGGTCACAGTGGGTTTTGTTTGTCTGGCAAACAGACAGTTTTCAATGACTTGAACAATTTCTTCTTTTGTCGTGTGTGTGTGTACAGATTTCCCACTTCAGTTCATGTTGTTTCAGGTGTCGTTGTTAAGTCCTGACAAATCAGTTCTGACGCATGTGCCCCTTGTAGAACAGAATGACACACCGCCCAGTCCTGCACCATCTTCATCATTGCTCTGCTTGAGCCCACTGTTGCAGATACTGTCCCAATCCATCTCCTCAAAGGCCTTCCTCTCCTTCATTGTCCTGTTTTACAAAGCGTGATGTTTTTCTCCAGGGACTAATCTCACCTGATAGAAAGTCCTTGCTGTATAAGATAAAGACTCACCATCTTTGCTTCTAAGGAACATTCTGGCTGTCTTTCTTCCAAGACAGAGTGGTTTCCTCCTTTTGGCAATCCATGGTCCTTTCCATATTCTTCACCAATCTTAGAATTCAGATACATTCTTCTTCCATCTCCTGCCCATAAGTCCAACATTTATAGGCACATGAGGCAATTGAAAATAGCACGGCCTAGCTTAAAAACAGGCAGACCTTAATCTCGATGAAGCATCCTTCCTTTTCAACATTTTTAAGAGGTCTTGTGCAGCAGACTTTTCCAGTGCAATGTCTTTTGATTTCTTGACTGTTGCTTCCATGAGCACTGATTGTAGACCCAAACAGGATGGAAACTCTAACAATGAAAACTTTCTCTGTTTCTATCATGATGCTGTCTATTGGCTGGCCCAGTTGTGAGGATATATATATATATATATATATATATATATATATATATATAATCTATACCCAAGGCTACAGTCCTTGATCTTCCTCAGCAAGCGCTTCAAGTTCTCATTGCGTTCAGCAAACAAGGTTGTGTTGTCTGAATATAAGATTATTATAAACGGTCCTCCAATTCTAATGCAGTGTTCTTCATATAGTTTGGCCTCTCAGACTATTTGCTCCGCATACAGATCGAATAAACCTAGTGAAAGGATACAACCCTGATGTACATCTTTCTTGATTTTAAATCACCCAATATTCGTTCCATTTGAATAAGGGTTTCTAGGCCCAGGCTCCACATGAGCACAATAAAGTGTTTCGGAATTACGATTCTTTCAAGGCTCTCCATAGTCCATTACGCCCACATAGTCTAGAGCCTTGGAATAGTCAGTAAAACACAAGTAACATTCTCTTTTTTCAGTCAAGATTTATCTGACATCAGCAATGATATCCTTATTTCCATGCTTTCTTCTGGATCAGGCCTGAAGCTTTGGGGGCTCCCTGTCAATGTTCCGATGCAACCTTTGTTGACTAATCTTCAGAAAAATGTTGCTTGTATGTGATATCAATAATATCACTCACTAACTTCCTCAGTGAGCCACCTTTCTTCAGAATGGATACAATACAAATCTCTTCCAGCCAGTTGGCAAGGTAGCTGTTTTCCAAACTTTTTGGTATAGACAAGTGAGTGCTTCTACTGCTTCTTCATCTTGTTGAAATATTTTGATTGGTAATTTGCCCAATTTCTGAAGCCTTGATTTTTACTAATGTCTTCAGTGTAGCTGGGATTTCTTCATTCACTACCATTGGTCCCGAATCATCTGCTATCTCTTGAAATGATCCGATGTTGACCAGCTATTTTGGGTACAGTGACTCTGGTATCCCTCACATCCTTTCCCCCCATGATTCCTACATCATTGAATATACTGTATATGGAATATTTCAAAATGGAAGCTTGAGCCTTGAATTTTTCTTCATTTTTCAGCTTGAGAAATGC
Organism: Nesogale talazaci; assembly: GCA_004026705.1. Taxonomy (NCBI): domain Eukaryota; kingdom Metazoa; phylum Chordata; class Mammalia; order Afrosoricida; family Tenrecidae; genus Nesogale; species Nesogale talazaci. Next base: position 55,065 of record PVJH01013105.1, on the reverse strand, counting down.
TTAATGGGTTCTTTCTTAGGGCTTTTCTTATGCTAGGTCTTTGCACATTTCATTATAATACTTTGTGTTCATGAGATGCCCTTTAAATTTTTCTTTTTCGCCATTTTACTTATAATTTCTTTCATTTTCTTTAGCTCCTCTATGCATAAGAGCAAGTTTCAGAGTCACATCTGACATCCACTTTGATCCTTTCTCTTCTTTGTCTTCTAATGAGCTTTTACTTTCTTCATGTATGTTTGTATTTATTTCATCCCGAAGCTTGTCAAGTCTTCAGTCATTAGTATTTACTGAATAGAAGAGTTTCTTGAGATGTTCTTTAAAGTCAGGTGGGATATAGCCAAAGTTTTATTTTGTGTCTGTAGACTTTTTTCAGTTTTCTTCAACTTTTGCCTGAATTTAAATATGAACAATCGACAGTCTGTCCAAAAGTCTACCTCTGGCCTTGTTTTAGCTACTGATATTGAGTTTCTCCACCATCTCTTTCCATAGACATAGTCATTTTGATTCCTGTGTATTTCATCTGGAGAAGTGCACATGTACAGTTGCAATTTAAGTTGTTGAAAATAGTATTTGCAATAAGGAAGTCATTGCTTTTGCAAAATTCTATCATGCTATCTCTAACCTCATTTCTATCACCAAGGCCATGCTTTCCCACTATCGTCCTTTGCTCTTTGTTTCCAACATTTGTGTTCTAATTATGAGTAATTACCAATGTACCTTGATTGTATGTTTGATCAGTTTCAGACCTGGAATAATTGGTAGAATGTTTTATCACTGACTTAGTGGCTGCAGAATAAATTTGATTAACAGTTGTATTATCTAGATTTCTTTGTGTGTATATAGATATAATTTTATCATTGTTTTTCAAGCTAGATTATGATATGTCCTTTTTAACGGTGAATGCCATGCTGTTCCTTTTGAATTGTCACAGTAATATGAATTGACATAGTAATTCATATGATTGACATGTTTTAAATGGCCACTACCATCCCATTTTAGCTCTCCACTGCCTAGAATATTGATTTTTATGTGTTCAATCTCATTTTTGATGATTTTAAATTTTTCTAGATTAATAATTGATTTATTTTATGTTCTGATTATTAATTGATGTGGGCATCTGCTAGTCTTCTTTTGTGCCGTGCCACCTCAGCAAATAAAGGTCCCAGAGCTGTTAGTCCAATCTGATCATTTTAACAGGTTCTACTTTTGAAGGCAACTTTTCTTCAGTCATATTTTGTGTACCTTCTGGTCTAAGGGGCTGTTCTTCCAGCACTAGATCTCACAATGCTTATTGTTACTCAAGATTTTCAGAATATCAACAATGTTCTGCTGCTATTGATCAGTTTTTCAGTGGCCAAAATAGTTCTATTTTTATTTTAAAGTATTAATTTTTTTTCTAGACTTGAAAATTGGTAGATATTTTCTTTCAATGCTTTTAAGATGCATCTAGATGTCTCCGGCTTCTATTACTTCTTTGAAAAATTGATTGTGAAACTCATTATGATCACATTAGAAAAAAACATTTTGCTTCAGTCAGTTATCAAAAGTTTCTGCTACAACTTAGGTTGGTGATTTTTTCCATTTAGTTTGACGTTTTCATAGTGCATTGTACTCGTTCCTTAATTTCATTAATAGATTTTGGGAGATTCTTTACAATAAATATTTTTCAAGTATTGCTACTGCTTTACTCTTTCTATTTTCCTGAGAATCCAATTATACATCTATAACAATTTTTTATTTTTTCTCATGCGTATTCTACTTTTTATTATTTTTTAATGGTCTTCATTTTCCTCTCCTGTTGATTTTAGATATTTTCCACTCACGAGTGTTTCTAGTCCACTAATCTTTTTATTGTTTTGTTTTGTTTGTTTGTTTTGTCATCACTGCCTCTGGTGGTTGTGGGCACTACCCAGTGCTGCTCCTGAGAGGCACCGCTGGATTTGAACAGCCAAGTCCACGGGCCACAGTCCCACACTCAACCAATTACGCCACTGGGGCGCAGCCCCACTAGTCTTCTACTATGTCTAATTTTCTTTTGAAATCAGCCAATGGATTCTTCATTCCAGTCTGTTTTTAGTTCTATAAATTCTATTTGGTTTTTTAAAGAGCTTTAATTGTTGGTGCCATCTTATAGGACAGGGTAGAACAGCCCCTGTGAGTTTTCAAGACTGCAACTTTTTATGAAAGCAGAAAGCCCTAACTTTCTTCTGTAGAGCAGCTGGTGGTTTTGAACTGCTGACCTTGCAAGCTCTCAGTCAACATGTAGACACTATGGTGTCTTAAGTGACATTGAGTTTGGTTTTTAGATTTTGGGACTATAGATGAAATTTTCCATATTTTAATATTTTCTCTCTACCAAAGATGGTTCAATTTTAGTACAATGTATCAGTGAAATCCATAGCGTTGATAGAGAAGGGAAACTGCCCAGTTATCTTGACTGTTGCTTGATGCCATTGAGTCAGCCCTGACTCATAGCAGCGTATAAAATGAACTTTAATAAATGCTGCTGATTGCTTTCATTCAAACTCTCTGAAAATAAGGAATAAAAAGATTTCTCCTGATAAAGTCTATTTAGTTAAAATTAAAGTGACCAGATTTTAAGCGGGACACCATTGACTGGCGAAGGCTGGGGGGGGGGGGTCTTGATTAAAAATTTGGTCTATATGGAGCAACAAGAATTTCCATAGAATGCAAAAATAGTATTGCAATATATTTATTTTAATTTTAAAATGCTGCGGGACATTGTTAAATTGCTAAATAGCAGATGGCTAGTCACTTTAGTTAAAATTCACAACAGGAATCAAACATAATAGAAAATCTAGGTAGATGACAATTAGGTTTAAAGAAAAAATAAGAATTTCTCATTATAACCACTAGGGTTCTATAATGTTGTAACAAATCCTCTGGCTAAGACATACATTATGACAAAGAAGTATAACTAACAAGATTGAGGAGAGTTTAAAGATCATTATTGTCAGATGATACCAGGTGACAGAGTTGACTACTGTGTCATGTTAAAGACTCTGCGTCTTTATGAAGACCCAGGAGGAAAGACAAATGAGAACAGTAGAAATTTCTGTGGAAGGTGGGAATTTGCTCGGCAATTTTCAGACAATTAATAGTAAGATCTAATCTCTCAGAAGTTTTCAGACTGGGCTTGATATGATATAGCTGTATTATTGCTAAGCACTGTGTGACCACTGTGTCAGCTGAGAGGAGAGGAAGACTGTGACCATTTCACGTGGTCCTTATTGTCTCAAGGCATTGTATTAGACATCACTTTTACATTGCGCCTACTTCTTTTTTTTTAATTAATTAATTATTTATTTTTAGGCATCACTGCCCTGGTGGTGGGTAGGAGGCCCAGCCTTTGCTCCTGGGAACCGGAATCGAACCTCCATCCCAGTGGGCCGCAGTCCCGTGCACAACCACTATGCCACCGGGGCTCAGCCCCATTGCGCCTACTTCTTATAAAAATCTCAAGAATTGTGTATTTTTTGTCACGCTTGACATTATGAAGAGATAGAGGATCAGAAAGTTTAAACAATTTTCTCAAGGTGACACGGAAAATGAGTAGTGAGATCAAAATTAAAATCCAAGCTCGTCTACCTCCAGATCTGATAACACACCTTGGGTGTTACATTCATTTATGTGAATGTAATTCTCTTATAGGCTTCATTATGTGGATGCTTCCAGAGCACAACCAAACCTGGGTTTCGGAATTTATCCTGCTTGGCTTCTCCAGTGACCCCGTCTCCAACAGGATCCTGTTTGCTGCCTTCCTTCTTCTGTACCTGAGCTCCATCCTGGGCAATGGGCTCATTATCATGCTGATCTGCCTGGACTCTCATCTCCACACCCCCATGTACTTCTTCCTCTGTATTCTCTCCACACTGGACATGGGCTACGTCACCACCACCATGCCTCAGATGCTGGTGCACCTTCTTGCTACCTCTCAGACCATCTCTTTTGCTTGCTGTTGGCTGCAGATGTATGTGTTTGGTGCACTGGCCCTGACCGAATGCATCTTCTTTGTGGTCATGGCCTATGACCGATATGTAGCCATTTGCTACCCATTGCGCTACACTGTTATCCTCAGCTGGGGAATGTGCATACAGCTGGCAGCTGGGACCTGTGTCTGTGGTTTCTTCTTCTCTCTGATTCACACCTTCCTCACAATGAGGTTGCCCTACTGTGGGCCCAACATCGTCAACCACTACTTCTGTGAAGGTCCCTCAGTACGGAGCTTGGCTTGCATGGATACCCACCTCATCGAGGTAGTGGACCTGATTATGAGTGTGTTTGTGAATGTCACCCCAAGCTGCCTTATCCTGGCCTCTTATGTCCGGATTGTCCAGGCCATTCTCAAGATCAAATCCACCAGGGGCCGTTGCAAGGCCTTCTCCACCTGTGCTTCCCACCTAACTGTGGCCACATTTTTCTATGCTCCGGCTATTTACATCTACCTTAGGCCCAACTCCAGCTTCTCCCCTGAACGTGACAAGCAAATTGCACTCTTCTACAATGTTTTCACAACGCTGCTCAATCCTGTTGTCTATAGTCTGAGGAACAAGGACATCAAGGCAGCTTTCCTCAAGGTGATGGGGAGGAGTAGAGGGGGGAGTTGACTGGGATGAACAAAGACTTTTAGGTGTACTGTTCAATGCTTAGGTCAGTATCTAATGTTTTGAACAAACATTGCACCTTTGAACAGTGTGCATTTTTTTCAACATGTCCAGTGGAACCATTGTAGAACATAGAAGCAACATGAGTATTTTGATCAACTTGCTCAATTGTGGTGTAATAACCAGCAACTTCATAATCTCAGTGGCTCCCAACAGCAGTTTCATGTATTCTTGTTCCAAGTCAGTTGGAGGTTGACTCTAAGCCTTTTTAAATCTTGGCTTGAGGCTGAAGAAAAAGGCCTAATGGAAACATTCCATTCTTGTGACAGAAGTGAAAACAAAGTGAAATAAATGATGATTTTCTCAGGTTCTTCCCTTAAGTGACACACACCCCTTTGTTCTCACCCTATTGAAAAAATGAGTCATGTAATCAGGTCTGATTGATATGTTTGATTGTAAAAGCTGATTGATTTTACACTAAGAACAGAAAATTATAACTTGACAATTCAATTTATAACAATGGTGCAGGAGCCAATGGAGTATATGTAAACAACACGAAATATGATAAATTTAAGTGGACTAGTGTGTGTGTTAGGCCCAGTTGACTAGAGAAACAAATCCAGGGGCACTCATATACATATAAAAAAGAGCTTTATGTCAAGAAGATATTACATATCAAGAAAGCACCTCATACCAGTCCACATCAAGTCCATGAGTCAAATACCACCCTATAAGTCCTTCTTCAGATGTCTGCAGCCACATGCATTAATGCAGAATACAGAATGATCACAGGCTGGTGAATGCAGAGTTCCAAGGGAGATGGAAACATGGCAGGTGTTTGGCAGTTGCTAGGGTGGCCAGCAAGCAGGAATGTGAAAAGAAGATAGCAGGCCAAGCTCCCAAGGGGGACAGCATCAGACTGTGACATAAGCCACAGATCTGAACTTCCCTCTGGCTTGGAGTGTTCAGTTGACACAGATGTAACTACCACAGTGAGGTAAAATAAAACAGTAAAAGGCTAAGGTGTTATTCGCAATTAGAATGGGACATTTAAACAGCAAATATCTGTAGTCACCTCTAAAAAGTAATCACTTGAAATGTGGAACCACTTCAGTTCATGGAGTCATCCCATAGTGTGGTGGGTTAGGTTTGTTTACATTTCAAAATCATCAGTCGCTTATTGGGAGAAGGGTGTGTCTTTTTACTCCCAACCATAAATATTTAGTCTCCAAAAATCAACAAGAGAGGTTCTCCTCTGTCCTATAGGATTACTGAGTCAGAATCAACCTGAAGGCAGTGAGAGAGTAAAGGATGGCGTGGCATTTGTAACCAATGGAGATCATGAGACAAATGTGATGTACTTTGTGGTGAACCACATAAAGTGATATAAGACTTGAGATGAAGGTATACAGTCTTGCTAACTTGCTATGTGATCTGAAGTAGAAAACCCGAGTAGATCCTTAACAAAAAGGAAATACATCCAACCATTTAAAAATTCCTAACAACAAAAAAATCCAGTGAACTATAGTGGTTCCACATTTGATGGATTACTTTTCAGAGTCAGCTAGAGATATTTCCTCTTTGAATCTGGTGAATTCTAGAAAATAATAAGACAAGAAATCAAGTCAAACTTCCATAAGTTTCCAGAGACTAGAAAGGGATGGAAAACTCTTCAATTAATTTTATGAATTGAATATAATCCTGATATGTAAACCAAATGATGATGGCAATATAAATACAAGTATGCTTGATATAATTGATGTATGGATTGCTATAAAAGCAATTAGAGTTTCCCCACCCAATTAAATGATTTACAAATTAAAAATTGAAATTATTGTATACGTCCACTACTATAGGGATAAACACCAAGAGAAAGGCAAGATTCTGTTCTTGGGGCATGTATTCTTTTTGTTTTTCTTACATAACATCTCTTTAATGCCATACCCTGTGCACAATGTTTCAAACTGTTGCCATTCAAACTCATGATGAATTAATTATTTCCTTCTTTGTTCTTCCTGACCATTTTGTTAACACATCACATTTGCCCAGACATTGGGCCATGGTAAGGTATAGATAAACTAAGTCAAACTGACTGTCACCAATAGTGGTTTCCTTATGCACACACATTCTACATAGACTATAAAGAATTATGTATTCCACTAAGCTGATAGAAACCAGAGGTTCTACCTGCTTAGATTTTACCTTTAAAAAAATAATTTCATAGGGTGCTCATACAACTCTTATGACAATCCATATATTCATCCATGGTATGCAAAGCACATTTGTACATTTGTTGTCATCATCATTCTCAAAACATATTTTCTACTTAAGCCTTGTTATTAGCTCTTCATATTTCCCCTCCCTTCCCACTCCCCCTCTCACGAACCCTTGATAATTATAAATTATTATTTTGTCATATTGTATATTGTCCAATGTCTCCCTTCACTTACTTCCCTGTTGCCTGTATCCCAGGAAGGAGGTTATATATGGAGTCTTGTAACTGGTTCCCCCTACTTACTCCACCTCTCCTCTCCTCTCCCAGTACGGCCCTCACATCGCTGGTCCTCAAGGGATCATCTGTCCTGGATTCCCTATGTTTCCAGATCCTATCTGTACATCCCCTGATCTAGCTGGATTTGTAAGGTAGAATTGAGATCATGATAGTGGGGGGAGAAAGCATCTAAGAACTAGAGGAAAGTTGCATATTTCATTGTTGCTACACTGTACCCTGACTGACTCTGTCTCTTCCCCACAGCCCTTCTGTAAGGGGATGTCACTTCACCTACAGATGGACTTTGGGTCCTCAATCTGTACTCCCTCCAATTTATTATGATATAATTTTCAGTTCTTTGATGTCTGATACCTGATCTCTTTGACATCTTGTGGTCACACAGGCTAGTGTACTTATATGTGGGCTTTGCTGCTTCTGAGTTAGATGGCCGCTTGTTAGCCTCTTTTGATAGTCGGGCACCATCAGCTTTCTTCACCACATTTGCACATTATGCACACATTTGCCTTCAGCGATCATATCAGGAAGCTGGGAACGCAACGGTAAGGGCATGAATTCTTTTAATATGGTCTCCTAAGCAAGGAGATAGCATCCATGAACAATGTATCACCCCTTTTACATGCATGCTTTAAAAACCTTTTCAACATAGGAGACTTTGCCTCAGTTGGAATCAGTTCTTGAATGAGAAAACCATTCAGCTACTGCCAGAAAACATTGTGCTAAGGTCACCCCAAATGAAAAAACACTCTTACCAGAGTGATATGTGAATCTTACTGGAAAATTAAGTCAAGATGAGGAAAGGGGCATGCATATATCAGAGAAAGTCTATTAAATTTATTGGTGAGTAAACTGCAAGAGGACTTCCACAGAGAAAAACTGCTTAACAATACTTATATAAAGCCTAAAAGGAATATGTCCAATACTATGATCCTAATTGGACACTTTTGATCTAATTACTATTTAGTCCTAAGTGATCCAGTCCATATGCTATGCCCTACTGAGACTTTCGACCAGTGGTTCTCTACCTTTGGGACAATGCAACTCTTTAATACATTTCCTCATGTTGTGGTGACCCCCCCCCCTTCAACCATAAAATTATTTTTATTGCTATTTCATAACTATAATTTTACTACTATTATGAATCAGGTGACCCCTGTGAAAGGGTTGTTTGACCCCCAAAAGGGTTGCCACCCACAGGTGGAGAACTGCTGCTTTAGACTCTCCTTTCAGGCACACAGCATCCTTCATAAACCACACCAGAAGGATTCCATGTGGAAACCCCACTCTACCAACTTGATTTTACCTTAAACTTACCTAGTTTAGGAAACGTATGTACTTTCTTGGACTTAAGGCTGAAATGACTTACTGTGAGAAGAGGGAGATGACTGTTATCCCAGGGTTATGGAATTGGTAGTCTTTGGACTTTGGGGTACCCAACGAATGATGGCCTAGAACTACCATATATTTACTATTTTAATGCCCTCAGTGCTTTCTGATGATATGTGTCATAACAGCTTGGTTCTGCTTTTTAAAAGTGAGTATTATTGAAAATGTTGCTCTATCACCAACTCCCATTGTTTGTGTAAATAATGTTCAGTCACTTAGAGTTTAATTTGTACAAGTTAGCAATTCATGAACCACTATCTGAAGTCAGCCTATACACAGGCACTTTCCTTTCCCTTTCTCATCAGTGTTTTAGATTCTATACTATTGGCTAAATTAGTATCACTATCAATAGAATTACCTTATGTCCAAGAGGAATGATTGATAATGTTCTTGTGATAGTTAAAGTTTATTGTGACAACCTGACTGATAAACACACATAGGATTAAAGGGTGGAGAGATAAATGGCTTGATGGACCTCACCTTTCTAGTTCTCTGATCTCTTGTTCTCTGATGGTCAGAGAGCTTTAGCTACCTTAGCTAGTTCTCTGCCTCAGCTGGCAAGGCTCACTTCCCATGAGACATCCCTGAGGAGAAGCCATATGGACTTATCCTGATGCAGCCCTGGGTGTTGGAGAAGTCGTGTGAAGATGTCTGTAGGTGCTGAGATACTTAAGCAAGCACTGGATTCAAAGACTTTCTACCCACTGGCCTGTGACCCTCCTGCATTCAGCATCATTGTGTGTGTTTTGTGAGTTTAAGGAGGACTTTGTAGATCGATGTCTGACATATGGGCCAAGTCAGTCTTATGGGCTTGGACTGGATGGGTTGGAATGATTTCTGAATGTACACTTATCCTTTATATAAAACGTTCTCTACTACATATATGCATTTCTGTGGATTTGTTTCTTTAGTTTACCTAGAGCAACACATTATGGTACCAGGAGTGGAATACTGAAGAAACAAATATTAAGCTGGAGAGTGGATGTTTGTTTGACTTCTCATGGTAGTTTTTCTTCTTTGGCTAACCAGAGGTCAGATAAAGCCACACTTTTTCCTCAGTTGTTTTCTGGAAAGAATATGGGAAGTATGAAAATAGAAAGCTAGTGAGCCATTGTGAGCTTTCAGCCATCAAAATTGGATCTTTAGATGAGTTTAGACCATGCTCGCAAAGAAAGCTTTGAAAAGGTATGCCCCACTTAGTACTCAGTACTCTAGTATACTCAAGAACCAGTGATATTTGTCAGAAACTGGAAAAAATCTGGAACCATGAAGAAAACTCCCCACTAGGGCTGAAAGCTAAAGGGAGCCTGTGGGAAGGCTAATATGCTTTCTTGGTGACCATCTGGATATATTTGTTGAGTGGAAGTGGGAGAAATACAGCAATAAAGAGACAGACTGAGTTTGGCCCCTGACACCTGTGGACTTGGTTTACAGGAAAAAGAGAAGACTCCAGAGTGGGTTGACTGGTCTAAAATTCATGAACTAGCACAAAGGGGCTAGGTTGTTTTTTTTTTTTCCAGTATTTGTGAGAATTCATGGTCTAAAGGGAAGATAGCCAATGGACACTCTCAGGAGATTGAGTGAGGTCTAAAGGGAAGATAGCCAATGGACACTCTCAGGAGATTGAGTGAGGCAGCCCACATTGAGTTGATCAGGACCCAACCAGATGAAGAGATTTTTGAGTCTGTAAACTGGTGCATAATATTGCTAATTTTATGGATGGTTGTCCTAATTTGACTTTGCTTATAGATGCAGACTTCACAAGGTTCCAGCTGGAATGAAGATTCTTCACATCAAAAAATATGACTGTCTCTTCGGGGCCCTGGGCTGATGTAAGCGGACAGTATAGAAATTGGATGCCCAAAATTGGAGGGATGAAGGCATAAAGTAGTTGACTTATAAATTTTCATAAGTGGGCGAATACATTCATAGGACTGAGGTGTAGATGTTACTTAACTGCAATTGTTAGGCTAAAGAATTATGTACAGGTGCCAAGTTGGCAAGGGGTGGATTATGAGAGTCAAGGTTTATTGTGCCAACCTGGCTGAGAAACACATATGGTATTAATTGAAGGATGGAGAGATAAATGGCTCGGTGAGCCTTGCCTTTCTAGTTCTCTGGTTTCTTGTTCTCTGATGGTCAGACCAGTGTGCAGCTGCCTTAGCTAGTTCTCTACCTCAGCTGGCAAGGCTCACTTCCTATGAGACATCCCTGAGGAAAAGCCATATGGACCTACCCTGATGCAGGCCTTGGTGCTGGAGAAGCAACATGGAGACCCCTGCCAGTGCTGAGATGCTGACACTGCCACTGGATTCAAAGACTTTCTATCCACTGGCCTGAGATCCTCCTGCATTTGGTGTCATTGTGTATGTTTTGTGAGTTTGAGGAATACTTTGTAGATCGGTGTTGGACATATGGGCTAAGTCGAACTTATGGGCTTGGACAGGGTGGGGTTGGGGTGCTTTCTGAATGTACACATCTTTTATATAAAACTCTCTTATACATATATATGTTTCTGTGGATTTGTTTCTCTAGTTTACTCAGACTAACACATTGCTATATCATAAAATGATAATGATATCTCTAAAATTAACCAGAGATGGGCTGAGCCCCGGTGGCATAAGTGGTTGAGTGCAGGACTGCAGCCCGCGGACTTGGTGGTTCAAATCCAGCGGCGGCTCTCAGGAGCGGCACTGGGTAGCGCCCATGACCACCAGAGGCAGTGATGCCAAACAAAAAACAAACAAACAAAAATTAACCAGAGACATGCACAATCCATAGATATATGAGTCAGTTTGAGATTTGAACTTAATTATAGCACCAATCTAAAAACAACTAGGAGTTCTTATGACATGACCCTACTCAATACTTGACCTCAAGAGATCCTTGAAGACAAGGGTGGTGTAGTAAAGTGTGGTTAAGAAATCAGATGGTGCAAAAAAAAAAAAAAAAGGAATCAGATGGTGCCCAGATATCTGGGGGGAAATGTGCCTGGAGTTTTAAAGGCTTGTTTATAAATAAACAGCTATCCAAGGGAGGCATCAACAAAGTTCACCCGGAGGAAGCACATCAGCCTGTGTTATCTAATGATAGTAAGCAATAAAATAAAAATCCAAAGGTAGGACTGCTGTTAACAGTTAAGGTTTGAACACCTGGTTTGCAGAAGGCTATGGATGACAGTGGAAACTCAAAATACATTTTCAGGGTGCCCACATGGATTAGGTCTCAAATGAATCCCCTTGGACCAAACTTCAGGGATGTGAACATCTTTCTTATCAGACAGAGAGCATAGAAAAGTCCACTGCAGCAAGCATGGTCAGATTAAAACGCATTACCTTTGAACTCCCTTTTGACCTGTTTTAAAAAATGTTTCCATTTTAAATATTTTCCAGTTTCTTTTCTATTGAAGTTTTTCTCTGTGCTATTTTCTCACTATTGCTTTTGTGTGCCTGTGTTTTTGTGTGATTTTCTGTGTATGAACTCCAGGATAGGTAAATCTATAGAGAAAGTAACTGGATTAATAATTACATAGACACATGACAAGGGAGGTGAGAGAGAAGTGAGGAGCTAAAAACAATGAATATGAGTGGGGAAAGTTCTGAAATGGATTATGGTGATGATTGCTTAATTCTTCTTAGTATAATTGAATAATTAAATTGTACAATATGTGAGTTATATACCAACCCAACTGCTAAAGATAAAGATAGTTGTATCTGGTTAGATAAACATAGAGAGCTGTTGTTTGACTCTCCACAGAAAGATCCAAAATGATGCTGACAAAGGAGGTGGATTATGTCAGTTCTTAATTTATTGCCTCTGAATTCCAAACCCACCATTTAATATGTGCTCTGTGATGAATAATAGATGTCTTTTTAACATCTTAAAAAAGTGAACGTGATGCTAAGCTTTCTCATTAGAGACTGCTGTTGGGACAAAGTAGGAGAGTGATATTTCCTGAAATTTCTGAGCGTGCCATCAACCCAGAATGCACTGCAACCTCGCGAGCTCTGGCATCCCGTCCACAGTGCATCCTCTCTAGAGTCTGGCACAGTTAGTCTCTGATCAAAGGCCTTCAGTAAGTCCCAGATGACATGCATGCACTGGGCTGATCTGGAAAGTCACACACTGAGAAACTACACTCTGTGGGGAAACTTCTCCACACGGTGAAGACATTCTGCCCCACTGAAACCTGATGTCCACTGCATTTTCATCCCAGGGCTTTCTGAATGCCCACTCAGTCTGGAACTCAAAACTGATTGCCCTTGAGTTGATTCCAACTCAGAGAGAGCCTATAGGACAGAGTAGAACTGTCTCTGTGGTTTCTGATACGGTCACGGTCAAGGTCCTGCTGTCCTTGGGGTGACCTTGGAGCTGATCTTGATGTTATAATGGCCTAATCGTCATCACAGTAATATGATAGTATTTCATCCAGGCAGAATTCCTTGAATAACAAGCTGCTTCAGTTTCCCAGATTATTCGACTCACCCAGGCCCTGCCATCAAGTGGATTTCACCTTGTAGCAATGCTGGAGCATGAAGTAGAACTGTCCCTTTGGGCTTGGGAGGTTGTCAAGCCAGAGGGCAGCAGAAAGCCTTCTCTTTCTCCTGCAGAGTGGCTGCTGAGTTTGAACCACCAATTTTGTAGTTAGCAGTCCAAAGTTTAGTCAACAGTGTCATCAGGGCTCCTTAGAATGGTGACAAGGAGATTAAAATGAAGGCCAGCAACCTCCCCTCCTGCCTGCTTTTCTCTAGTGGTGGACAAAGCAACCCAAACCCATTGCCCTTGAGTCAATTCTGATTCACAATGACCCTGTAAGGACGGAGTTGCACAGCGCCTTAGGGTGTCCTGCACAATAAATCTTTACGGAAGCCTATCTTTCTCTGTAGATCAGCTGGTGGGTTTGAACTACTACATTGAAGTCAACGGCCCAATGCTTAACACTCTGTGCCACAGGGCTCCTTAGTGGTGGAAAGGGAGAGGACAAAACTTGGGGGAGACCAGGGAAAGTCTATGAAACCAGACAGAAACTCTTTTGGAAGGCTCCATTCTGAGTTGGGCAGCCTTGGAGTGGTACCTGCCTTTCTTGGTATAATAGACACTATACGGTCAGTACAATTTTCTAACATTCTGTGGAGTAACTTGCCTGTACATCATCCATGGTGCCGATGATACTAAGGGGCCACAGCCATGGGTGAAGTATTCTTACATTGGTAAGAGGCCCCAGCACCATTATGACCTCCTCTTCCTTTTACCGTCCTCTTGAATCCAAAACACTATGAACATTAGTATTGCTCAATTCATATTTAAACACGCTTATTAAAGCTCTACCCTGTGGAAATACTGATGAAGATATCTTTGAGAAGTACTGGTTGGCTATAAACAGAGTCTCTTCATGCAGTGTTTCCATGCTTTGACAGACTAAGAGTTTACAAGCTTCTTGGTGACCGGGGTAGTAAACCCATACCACACTAACAAGTAAACAAATGCTAATCATTTGTTAATGTGATCAGAAAGGTTCCTTTCTCTGAGCTGACATGGTCTCCGATGTCTGTATGGTAGCGGTGGCTTAAGGCAGAGAAGTAGAGTATAGTAGGAAGAACAGCACATGAAACACATTAGGCACTCTTTAAAGAAATTTACCCATATTGACATCTCACAGCAATCCTACAAGATGGTGATTTGTTGCTGCTGTTATCATTATCTCCATTTTACAGATAAGGAAATAACTGTGAGAATAGGATTTGGAGACTATTTAATGATCAGCGTTGAAGGCTATTCAATCAATGTACTAAGAGATCTCTCGAAATAGCTACTGCCTACAGCAAGGGCTCACCTCTTCAGGAATCAGGTGGTTCACACCCATGCTCCTCTGGGAAGTGTTGGATGGTCATTAGCCCCTTTCCACTCCCAAAGTGAAGAGACCTGCTGGCATAGTGATTTAGCTGCTAAACTGCAAGGTCAGCACTTCGAAACCACAAGCTGCTCCCTGGGAGGAAGATAAGGCTTTCTACTCCCCTAAGAAATGATAGTCTCAGAGACCCCAAAGCAGTTCCACCCTGTCCTGGAGAGTTGATATGAGTTGGAATTGACTCAGTGGTGGTGATTTTTGCTTTTTTGTTTCATTCCCAAAGTCACCTTTCCTTTCTTGTGAGATGATTTCTTTTGACCTGTTCATACTTCTAACTGGGGTACCATGAGTCACTGATTTGGGAACCTAGGAGTCACCTTGTTCTATCTATCTTAAGTTGATTTAATGGGCTTGACATTCATGTCTTCAGTCACACAATCCGCAAATGTTCATAATATTTTTATTCTGTTGGGCCTTTTGCTGGGTCAAGAAACAGATGAATCAGACTGGAGATCTGGCACCCAACCCCAAATGGAAACTCTCAGTGTTTGAGGACTGCCTGTCTCTTGGAACTGGGGCCAGGTTTCCACACCAGGCACTTTCAACATCCTCTCATTTGAAACACAGTCAATTATTGCTGTCTGTTCATTGGGTGATGGGAGGGAAGGAAGTGGAAAGACCACAGAGCTGGTCCTTTCAGATCTAGTGGTGGTTTATTGCTCCGGTAGCTCACTCAGTGGTCCTGCCCCAGCCTGTTACCTTCAGGAAAGCCCTCTTCACATCTTTGTTTCTGAGGCTGTAGATGATTGGGTTGAGAAAGGCAGAAATGACATTATAAAACAGGGCTAATTTCTTGTCCCTTTCTGGAGAGGCATTGGCTCCAGGGTTCATGTACATGAACATGGCTGGTCCACAGAACATGGTGACCACCGTGATATGGGACGCACAGGTGGAGAAGGCTTTCAGCTGACCCTGCATGGAACGGATTTTCAAAATGGTGGTAAAGATGCGAACATAAGAGGCCAGAATGAAGGAGAGAGGTACCAGGAGAAGGATAAAGCCCAGGATGAAGTCTACCCTGTCGTTCAGGGTTGTGTCCGCACAAGCCAGCTTCAAGACAGCAGGGACCTCACAGAAGAAATGGTTGATTTCATTGGAGCCACAATAAGGCAGGCGCATGGTGAAGACAGTGTAGACCAGGGAACAGCTGACTCCCCACAGCCCGCAAAAGACCACCATGGCCCCACATAACCACGGGCTCATAATAACTTTGTACCTGAGTGGGTGGCAGATGGCCACATATCTGTCATAGGACATGACAGAGAAAAGCCAGCCCTCGGTAATGCCCAAGACCAAGAAAATGTACATCTGGGCCACACAGCCCGCATAAGAGATGGTCTTCTTCTGGCAGACCAGATGCACCAACATCTGAGGCACAGTAGTGGTGACGTAACTCATGTCCAGCATGGAGAGGACACTCAGGAAGAAGTACATGGGTGTGTGGAGGCGAGAGTCCAGGTGAATCAATGTGACAATGAGCCCATTACCCAGAAGCGTACAGAGGTAGAGGAAGAAGAATACAACGAAGAGAATTACATTAATTTGGGAATCCCTGGAAAAGCCCAAAAGGATGAATTCAGACACAGAGCTGTAATTGTCCCAGGGGAAGTCCTGCATTCTCCTTCAGCTGCAGAAAAGGAAGTCGATCTTCCAGTGGCCCTTCTCACGGTGTATATTCAAGTCCGCTGTCCATTCAGAAGTTGGAAAGACCAGTGATTGTTGGGATGTTAGCTGAGACTAACATCAAGACAGAGACAGGTTTCTCTTAGGTGAGGCTAACTTTGGGGAGGAAATGGAACTGTTGGATTTTTTTTCTTCTTCTCAGATACAGAATATCTTCTCCAGCACCTCAGGTCTCATTTCCTTCTCTCTGTCAGGCCCAGCAAAGTCACAATGCTTTCCTCTCCTTCAGGAGCTACTGCCACTCAGTGCATGGGTTGATATTCTTTGACTCTAATTTTGTCCACTGGGTCGGATGGTGACTATGCCATGCTCTCCTCTTCTGGTTCTCCTCAGAACTAACACTCAGGACTTTTTCTTTTGATGTTTTAAACTTCTGAAAGCTATAGCATAATAGATAGTGGATGTAAGAAATTGTGGAAGAAAAAATGGCTCCAGAAAAACATGAAAAGTTCTTGAAATGTTTTACACAGCCCTAGTGGTGTAGTGGTTATGCCTTGGGCTGCCAACCATGAGATGACCAAAGACCCATCCCAATAGCAATCTGCTCCTTGGAGGCCCTTTTCCTCTAGAACTGAAAAGTAAAAGAGGCAGATAAAGCCTGCCAATGGACTAAGTTAATCTTCTTTAAGGCCAGAGACAGATTCCCTTGCTCATAATTCTATAGGAGGTAATATGGTATAGTGGAAGAGCATAGGAGGTAGAATTAACCCTGGGTTCAAATATTGGTAATTAGACATGACCCTGTTCAGATAGTTTAATCTCCTTGGTTCTCAATTTTCTACCAGCATTATAGGTATAATATTTACCAGGGAGAAGTCTTATGAGAAATAATACATGGTCTATTTGAAGCCCTTAGCACATGACTAACACATAGCACCGCCCACCCCCACCCATGGTGTCTTTCATTGAATTATCAACAAACATGGAAGAACCTACTACTTAAGATGTCTTCTATTAGGATCTGTAACTCTAAAGACAATTAACGTATATTCCCGATCCTCAACAGTTTAGTTTGAGAGACAGAGAAATAGAGCTTTGAACTATATTCCAGTGTGCTTATCACTGTGGTTGAAATATGTTCTGAAGTCATGGTTCTGTGTGAGCACTAGGAAGACAGAATTTAACATCTCTGCTCTCAAGGAGTTCCACAGTGAAGCAAACAATAAACAGCAGACAAGTGACTGGTTCTGTACCATGGAGCTCATAGAAAGGCCACCTGGACCTGAACTTGATCTCTTCGGCATCTCGTGATGACACAGGCTGGTGTGCTTCTTACATGTGGGCTTTGTTGTTTCTGAGCTAGATGGCTGCTTGTTTATCTTCAAGCCTGTAAGACTCCAGATGCTATATTTTTTGATAACCAGACACTATCAGCTTTCTTCACCACATTTGCTTATGCACCCACTTTGTCTTCAGCAATCATGTCAGGAAGGTGAGCATCATGGAATGCTAGTTTAATAGAACAAAGTATTCTTGGATTGAGGGAGCACTTGAGTGGAGGCCCAATATCCATCTGCTATCTTAATACTAAACCTATAAATATATGCACATATATCTATTTCCCTATTCTCATATGTAAATATATTTACATATGTTCATGCCTCTATTTATTTATTGCTTTTGGGGCATCACTGCTCTCTGGTGGTGGGAGTAGGAGGCTGAGCTTGCTGCTGGATTTGAACCTCCAACCCAGTGGGCCGCAGTCCCGTGCACAACCACTACGCTACTTGGGCTCAGCCCCCATGCCTTTATTTAGACTTCTATATATGTCCTTTGCTTCCTACTCCTGCCCTCTATTTCCTTTTACTTTCCTATTGTCCACTAGCATGCTCAACCTTCATTTGGGTTTCAGTAATTCCTGTTGGTTACATTAACTTTGATCAAGCCCTACCAAACCTCCCACTCTGTCCTCACCACTGGACAACGAATATTGTGTGCTCATTTTTCCCAATACAATCACCAAAGACAAATGGGTGCATAAGCAAATGTGGTGAAGAAACTGAAGGTGCCTGGCTATCAAAAGATATATAGCATCTGGGGTCTTAAAGACTTGAAGGTAGACAAGCAACCTTCTAGCTCTGAAACAGCAAAACCCAAATGGAAGAAGCACACCTGTCTCTGTGATTATGAGGTATCGAAGGGATCTGGCATCAGATATCAAAGAACAAAAAATCAAATCATTGTGAATGAGGGGGAGTGCAGATTGGGAACCCAAGACCTATCTGTAGGCATCTGGACATCCCCTTACAAAAGCGTTGCAGGGAGGAGATAAGCCAGTCAGGGTGCAGTGTAGCAACAATGAAACATACAGCTTTCCTCTAGTTCCTAAATACTTCCTCCCCTCCTCTCCACTATCATGATCCCAATTCTACCTTACAAATCTGGCTAGACCAGAGGATGTACACTGGTACAGATATGAACTGGAAACACAGGGAATCCAGGACCAGTGCTGAGAGAGTCCGGGAGGTGGTAGGATGGTGGGGTGGAAAGGTAGAACTCATGATAAGGATCTACATTTAACCTCCTCCCTGGGGGATGGACAACAGAAAAGTGAAGGTAGACATCAGACAGTATAATATATGACAAAATAATAATAATTTACAAATTATCAAGTGTTCTTGAGGGAGGGAGGCAAAAAATGAGGTGTTCATACCAAGGGCTCAAATAGAAAGCAAATGTTTTGAGAATGATGGTGGCAACAAATGTACAAATGTGCTTGACACATGGATGGGTGTATGGATTGTGAGAAGAGCTATACAAGCCTCTAATTAAAAAAAGATTGTAAAAAGAAAAAAAAGAAAGGCCACCTGGGCAAGTCTCTGAGGCTCAGATTTCCACAATAAGAAGACGTTTGATGCGACTCTTAGGATGAACCGGAATTAATCAACCAGAGAATTCAAGGGAGGGTGTGACAGGCAGAGAGCAGCAGGTACAAAAGATCATAAGCAAAAGAGAGTGCCATACAGCCAGAGATCACACCTATGGAAGTCTGAGAGAAGGTTCGTAGGAGATGGAAGATGGCCCTGGGCAGACACAAAGCAAAAGATTATAAAGGGCATTGTATAACTCGCCAAGAGTGTGGACTTGGTTCTTTAGGTGGCAGTGAGTCTTTGATAAGTTTATCAAGCAGTAAATTTGGGCTTAGGATTTGAAAACTCGCCTACTCTGTCCTAGCAACCCACTATGTGCCAGAGTTGGCTCTGTGGCAGTCGGGAGGGTTTTTCCAGAAGCTGTGGTGGTGTAGTGGGCTACTAGTTGCTCTGCTAACCACAAGGCTAGTAGTTCAAAACGAACAGCCACTCTTCAATAGGAAGGTGAGGCTTTCTCCTCCTGTAAAAAGCTATAGTTTCCGAAACCCACAGATGCGGGTCTGCTCTGTCCTATAGGGATGCCAGGGGTAGAAACCAACCAGTGGCAGTGAGTTGAGTTGGCATGTTTACTACTTGGGTAGATGTGAAGAGAAGGCATTGGAGGAGGGCCAGTGGAGCATTATTGGAGAAAGGCGTAAGTCATACAGCATTTCAGACAACAACAAAGAAAAGAGATTAAACGGTGGCATTGAAAAGTTAATCAACAGAATCTGCTGAGGGGTGTAGAAGGTGAGAACATAGAAGACAGGATAACTAAGATGACAGGAACACCCTACAGCAAGACAGATCTTAGTAGGAAGTGGAAGTGGAAGATTGTGGGACGGAAAATTGCAGAAAGGAAACAATCATACTGCACACATATATAGATTAAAACATGCTATTTTTTTCTTTTCTTTACAAACCCTTGTGTGGAGAGCTGACTTTCAATAGATCGCAGCGAGAGAGCTGCTCTGCGACATACCAAACCCTGACCCAGAAGCAGATCCTCTATGAATGGTTTAGCACCAGGCTCCCCGCGAAACGTGTGGCATGTGATGAGCAAGGAGGTGTCCCCTTTCTGGCCGTGCCCCATAAGATATGCGATTCTTGAGGATAGAGTTAGACTTGTCTTAGAGCTGAGGTTGGGTGGGGAGAGGGAAGAACATTTTAATGGAAGACTACAATTTAGTCAGCACCAACATTTGGTGAAAAATGAAGGCATAGAATGAAAGAGAACTCTCAGGGGCAGTTTAGCAAGAGAACAGAAGATCCCAAGATGCTCCCCGTGAGTGTGCACATCCAGCAGATTCGCTTTCATTTTCAAGTGAAAGTGTTGAAAAAGAGCACGTAGAGAGGCAGGAGAGCTTGATGACCCAGACTCAGAAAGCTAGAGTCACTGGGAGGAGAAGGCGGTGTCCATGGTGCCAAATGCAGCAGAAGGGCACACGTCAATACAAATGGTATAAACCACTTGTAGAAACCAAAAGGGTGGAGGAAAGAATAAAGTGGACACAGATCATTTAAATTTTTGATCACCAGAAAATTGAAGATTGCATTTCCATGGACCAGCTAATTATGTGTTCTATCTTCACAATCTTGTGTACACAGTAAGAAAGAAGATAACATCTACAAGTTGAAAATCAATTAAAAAACAATTAAATCTATTTCAAGAGTCTTCATTGAATAGAACAAGAAGATGATGACAACAGAGAAACTTTACAGCACAAATGTAAAATCTTCTCTCCGTCTCTTAGACTGAAAAAAAAAATCCAACCTTACGAAGTTTTCATGAGGCAGCAGTTCATGGGAATATAGCTAAGAATTTAAAATATAAGGAAATTTCTAAAAAGTAAATGTATGGTCACATCATTGAGAAAGAGTCTTGGAGGTTCATGGGCGGAGGCATGGACCTGTATAGTAACCAAGCTACATTAGGAGCAATCGTGTCATTCTGGAGATATGTCTTAAGGGAAGTGTAAACCAGTTGACAGAGATGCAGAAAAGCTGATAGACCATATTATGTGGGAGAGAACTGAGACAACTGGTTGTTTGCCTTCCAGAATTTGGGGTTGTATGGAAGCTGAGGTCCAACTCTCGAAAGGGTTTTCATGTGAAAGACAGTCAAGGTGTATGCTGAGCTACCACAAGGGGTGCAATTGGAAGCTACAACAGGAAAAGAGGCTTCAATTTGCTGTAACCCACTCACTGTTGAGAATAGTCTATAGTTAGGAGAGACTGCTTTGGAAGTCTTTCCTGATCCTATGATCGAATCAAGCAGAAACTAGCTGATTTCGTGTCAAGTGGTATGTGGTACGAAATTGGGTAAGATAGTCTCCATAATATACCCATCTGAAAGGGTTGGGGACTTTGCTATCATGTTGTTCACTCCTTCATCCATCTTCACCTGAACTTGATGTCTAATCTTTGATATCTCTCAGTAGGTCCCCTATTTCTAGTTTTTGTTACATAATCAGTGACCAGAATATGGAACATAATCATGGGCAGGAAAGGATGGGGATAAAAGGGGTAGAAGGACCAGGAATAGAAAAATGAGACCTCCACACCCACTATGTACTTCCTTCCCATCCATCCCAAGATGTGGACTGAAGCTGCACCAGGGAGCTGTCAGAATGTCAGGAGAGGTAGTTACCTTACTCTCTCCCCAAGGAGAGCATCATAGCTCTTGTTCCAGTTCCAACATGTTCCTCCAATTCTCTGATTCCTCTAAACCTTCAAATAACCCATTTCCCCCAACCCTACACTTAGTAACCCCTATTTATCTATCTCATAACATGCTTTTATCCAACATCTTCATTCCAAGAATTCAGCTTGTTTACTGGGGTGAAGAGAAGAGTCAACTATCTCCATCCCACAGCTTTTACTGTCATAGCCTTTACTCCTCAATTGATGGACCTACTCAAAAGGCATAAAAACAGGAAAAAAGAGACAGACAAACTAATGAACAGAGCAGAACCAGGTCATAGAGAAGAGCTGATGCCCAAGACTGAAGGATCAGCTGGTCTGAAAATGAAGTGGAGGAAGGCAGACCCCTAGTTGTACAGAGCTGAGGGTATGTGGAGAGTATCAGGCAGAGTAGACCCATGTATAGGGACTGTCATGTCTCAGACTTCTGATTCTGCACCCCTCACACCCCTCCTTACCTGGTGCTGGACTCTGTGTGAAATATGGAACAGGGGCCTTCTTGATTTTCCTTTAATATTTATGCTATTGATCCTCAGGGAGGGAAAAAAACTCCAAACAGACAGCTCCTTAATGAGCCTTTTATGCTTTGGGATTCTCCAGGCCCCACAGCATAACTCCCAAAGCTAAATGCACATATCAAATCTTCTGCCTGGCACTCAGAGCAGACACCCCCAGACTTCCTGACTCAACTCAATGCTTTTTCTCCCTGAAGACATCTCCCTACTCTGCTGCAAAGTTCAATGGGGATAGACTTGTGAATGCTAATTAGAGTGAGTCCATTGCTTGAAAAGCACAAGGTAGTTAGGACTGAATGGTGTATCAGAAAAGGCCTCCACAGGTCATAGAGGAGGAATAGGGATTATTTTTCAGTGGGGTCTGAATAAAGGGTTCTCTGTGCTCTCAGTTTTCAAACTCTAGTCCCTCATCTACACTTTTGTCCATGTCCTGTTGGGTCCTAGCCTGTCTGTCTTGATAGTAAGAATATGTCCCAAACAACTCTGGGGTCCTTCATGGAACTTGATACAAGAAGAAGCAGCCAATGCCATTTCATATTGGTCAAAAGCACAGAGAATTGGAATGCTGGAGGCTGAGCCCCAGTGGCATTGAGTGCGGGGCTGTGGCCTGTGGGCTTGGCGGTTCAAATCCAGCGACGGTTCTCAGGAGCAGCACTGGGTAGTGCCCACGAACACACAAGGGCAGTGATGCCCAACAACAACAACAACAACAACAAAAAATAACATGAAAAGAATTGGAGTACTGGAAATCAAAACTGGACTTTTCCACTTACTCATGGGTAAAATCGGACAAAATATCAACATTTTTTGTGTTTGATTTCCTCTATCACAATGAAGCACTTTTGGAAAGCAGTTGTACAAAACAATAATAAGATATACTTTGCATATAGCTTATGCTCAACATGACTCTTATGCACAAGGGGACACCAAAGACACTTATCTCTCTGACTCCTATCACTGAGAACACAAAAGTATCTCCATTGAATAGTGTAGACAAAAACATTCAAATGGAGAGAAAATCAAGTAATTTTCCAGAAAGAATAGACTACCTTCAGCTTGGGAAGGAAATAATAAATAACAAGATAACTTCTCCCCCAAATAGTAAAAGTTGCATAAAATTTAAAATAGGAAAACCACAAAAACTTAGTAAACAGCAAAGGGAAAAATAATAAGCAAATTCACAAGCAAAATGAACTCAACACAGAATATTACAAAGAACTAACAATAGCACACAAAGCCACACACAGAAAAGAACTGAAAGCAATAAGTTCATACCTATCAATAATGACACTGAATGTAAATGGATTAAATGCACTGTGATAGGTAGGTCTAGTGTATGAAACTGGTTATTGAACACATGTGGGATTAGTTGAAGGGCTGAGAGATAAATGACTTGGTGAGCCTCCCCTTTCTTGTCTCTTGCTCTTTGATGATTGGGTCAGTGTGCAGCTGCCTGAGCTTGTTCTGTGCCTCAGTTTGCAAGCTATACTACCTGTGGGACACGTAACCCGTGGACTGTGTCGGTGAAGTTTGAGGTTCCTTCAAGACCTGTTTCGCCACGCTACTGGAGTGTACATCACTTGAGCTGGGAATTGTTGGACATCGTCATCTGGCTGACTGTTGGTGACCTGCCTTGCTGTTCACTGCCTGTGGCTACATAACCCAAATTGCTCTACAGAGAACTCAGCTGTCTGCTTCCTTGACTTGCACCCGGTGGCTCTCAAGACTTGAAGGACAGCCAGTGTATTCACTGTCTTAGTGTATTAGCAACTGAGTTGCACTGAGCCATTGTAGATTATAGATTAATCTGAGCCATCTATAGATTAATTAACTGTTTGTTTCTTATGTTGTGTATGTGTTATTATGGTATATATGTTATTATGATATGTATAATCATAAGTATCATGGTTTTGTTTCTCCAAAGAACCCTGTCTATCATAATGGCCCAATTAAGATACAGTCAAGCACAATAGATAAGGGGGGAATAGGATCCATCAATATGTTGCTTATAAAAATCAAATCAGATGAAAATAGTCTAAAATAGAGATTCTCAACCTGTGGGTCGGGACCCCTTTGGGGGTTGAATAGCCCTTTCATATGGATTACCTAAGATCATCAGAAAACATATGTTTCTGATGGTCTTAGGAACCGAGATACCACTCCTCTATCCATCTCCAGGCAGGTCCGACCACATGCAAATCCACCCATATATGGGGACCTAGCATGAAGACTGTTATCCATGCTACATCATGCTTTAATACAAAATTTCATCTATTTGTCATTAGCAATAACTATTTCACAATATGTAATTATATATTGTTTTGTGATTAATCACTATGCTCCAATTATGTTTAATTTGTAACAATGAAAATACATTCTGCATGTAAGATATTTACATTCTGATTCATAGCACCAGAAAAATTGCAGTTATGAAGTAACAACAAAGATAGTTTTATGGTTGGGGGTCACCACAACATGAGGAACTGTAGTAAAGGGTCACGGCATTAGGAAAGTTGAGAACCACTGGCCTTAAAAATGATGAGAAACAATATGTCAAGCTAATGGCAATCAAAAACGCAAGAGTGGCAATATTAATATCTTTTCTCTTCTTTTTTCGGGGGCATCACTGCCCTCTGGTGGGAGTAGGAGGCCCAACTTTGCTCCTGGAGAGCTGCTGCTGGATTTGAATTGCCAACCCAGTGGGCCGCAGTCCCACACTCAACCACTATGCCACCGGGGCTTAGTCCAGCAATATTAATATCTGATAAAAAAGACTTCAAGGCAAAATACATAATGAGAAACAAAAAGAGTATTATATAATGACTAAAAGAGAAATTGAAAAAGAAAATATAGGCATAATAAATAACTTTGAAAGACCCTCAAAATATATTAATCAAACTCTTACACAGTTGAGGAGAGAAACAGAAAATACTACAATAATAATAATATGAAATATCAATATATCATTCTTAAAGAAGGACAGAACAACTAGAGAAATGCAATAAAGACATGAAAGAATTAGCACAATTAGCCAACTTGACCTCTTAAATGTATAAAGAATCCGCCATCCAATAAAAATATATATACATTCTTTTCCAGTATGCATGATACTTTGTCTGGAGTACTTTATATGTTATGACCCAGAGGAAGCCTTGATAAAATTTAAGACATTGAGATATTGCAAACCATTTTCTCAGATCACAGTGCTATAAAATTGGAGATCAATAACAGAATAAAAGAGGGCAGAAAACCAAATACATGGAAACTAAACAACATTCTGTTTAAAAACTATTGGGTAATTAAAGAAATAAGAGCAAATTTTACAACTTTTGAAACAAACTAGAACAAAAATATATCAGAACCCTTAGGCCACAGAGGGCAATTTATAGCAATAAACACACACTTTCAAAAAGAAGAAAAAAACAAAATCTGAGTACCTCAACTCAAACTTCAACAAAATAATAAAGCATTCAGCCACCATAAGAATAGAAATAATAAAGATTAGAGTATAAGTAAGTCAATCAGAAAACCAAAAAACAATAAAAGACTCAATAAGACAAGAAGTTGGTTCTTCGAATGGATTAACAAAATTGTCGAACCACTGGCAAATTTTAAAAGGGAACAGAAACAATGCAAAATTATAAATAGGAAATGCAACAGGTGAAATTACAATAGAATCATGCCTGTTATTCAATATTGTGCTGGAGTCTTAGCTAGAGCTATTAGATAACAGAATAAATGGAAGGTATCCAAATCGACCAAGAAAAAGTAAAACTGTATTTGCAGATGACCTGATGCTATACATAGAAAGCCCCAAAGATTAGACAAGAAAATTGTTGGAAAAATGGAAAGATTTAGCAATGTGGCTAAAAGATCAACATACAAAAACCAATCAGATTCCAGTATACTAATGAAAAAACAAAATCATAAAAGTCAAACTCACTGCCATCAAGTCAATGCCAACTCATGGATTCTATAGGACAGGGTAGAACTTCCCTTATGAGTTTCAGAGATTATAACTTTACCTGAGTAAAAAGTCCTGTTTTTCTCTTACAGAATGGCTATTGATTTAAACCTCTAACCTTGTGGATCATAGCCCAAGTAATCATTCTGCCACAAGGTTTCTATACTAATGAAGAGAACTATAAAACGGAAATTAAGAAAACAATACCATTTACAATAGCAACTTTTAAAAAAAGATGAAACATCTGGAGATAAATCTAATTGGAGAAGCAAAAGACTTGTACCAAGAAAAGAAAAAAATCTACAAAACACCACTAAATAAACCAAAAGAGACTTAGATAAGTAGAAGAATGTTTCATGCTCATGAATAGGAAGAGTTAAATTGTGAAAATGTCAATACGAACCAAAGCAATCTATAAGTATCATGTAATTCCAATCCAGATTCCAGCATCATTCTTTAAAGAGATTGAAAAACTAATCACCAATATTATATGGAAATGAAAGAGACCCATCATAATCAAAACTCTACCAATGAACTAGAAGAAAGTCTGAGGCTTTTCATTTCTAGACCTCAAAGAGTACACACAGCTATGATTGTCAAAACAGTTTGGTATGGGTACAATGAAAGACACAGAGCAATGGAACGGAATAGAGAATTCAGGAACAAACCCATCCAACTGGCAAATGATTTTTGACAAAAGATCAAAATAGAATAGAATTTCCAACAAATGGTGCTGGTAAAATTGGACATCCATTTGCAGAGGAATAAAACAAAATCCATACTTCACTTCAAATCCAAAAATGAATTCAAATAATACATAATGTGAACCCTAGAATTGTAAAAATTATCAGTGAAAATTAGCAACAATTTTTGGGGTGCTACTATATGACATAAACATATTATCAAACATAATGAAACACAGACACACATCAGAAGACAAAATAGATGACTGTGGTCTCCTTAAAATAAGACACTTAGCAGTGATTGCCCCCCCCCCCCAAATAAGACACTTAGGTGCATCAAAAATATTGATTAGAAGAGTAAAAATAGAACACACACACTGGGGGGAAATATTGACAATGATATATCAGACAAGCAACTAATCTCTAAAATCTATAGAAAATGTAATACCTCAACAACAACAACAACAAAAATAATCAATCAATTTAAATATGGACAGTGAACGTGAACAGACATTTCACCAAGGAACTCATTCAGGTCAACAAATGCGAAGAAAAGCCCATGATCACTAGCTATTCAAGATAGGCAAAATGAAGCCATGAAGAGAAAACATGTTATCATAAAATTGATAACAAAGTTGACAATGATGAAAAACAGAAAAAATGTCGAAGAGGTTATAGAGAGATCGAAATGCTCATATAATGCTGGTTGTATTACTAGGTGCCATCTAATCAATTGCAACCTTTAGGGCTCTTGTGCATTACAAAGGAGACATCGCCCAGTCCTGCCCATCTTCAGGGTTGTTCCTATGCCTGAGCCCACTGTTGAAGACATCGTGTCAATCCATCTCCTTGAAAGGCTTCCTCTTTTCATTGCCTCTCCAGTTCATCAAGCATGAGGTCCTTTTCCAGGAACTGGTCTCTCCTAGCAACGTGTCCAAAATATGTGAGACAAAGGTTTGCCTCTCGGGACCACTCGGGCCTCACTTCTTCCAAGACAGATCTGTATGTCCTTTTAACAGTCTATGATACTTTCAATATTATCCAGCGGAACAATTAAAATGCATCAATTCTTCTTCAGACTTCCTTATTCATTGTCCAACTTTCACATGCATCTGAGGTAATGCAAAGTACCATGGCTTGGATCAGGCTCACCTTAGTACGAAAGGAACATCCTTGCTTTTCAATATTCTAAAGAGGTCTTATGCAGAAAATTTACCTAATATTGCTGGTGGGACTGTAAAAATATGCAGCCACTATGGAAGGGGGCATGGTGCCTCCTCAAACAATTGAGAA
The DNA here is from genome assembly GCA_004026705.1 of Nesogale talazaci. Lineage (NCBI taxonomy): Eukaryota > Metazoa > Chordata > Mammalia > Afrosoricida > Tenrecidae > Nesogale > Nesogale talazaci. Next base: position 26,947 of record PVJH01013105.1, on the reverse strand, counting down.
TGGAAATATCATCTGACCTAGAAACCCCCTACTTGATACATACCCATACAGCCCAGGCAGATATATGCACACCCAGTTTCATTGATGCACTACTTATAATAGTGTTTTTGCACCATCTCAAGGCTGGCTACTTCAACTTTACCTCAGCAACTGTTACACACGAGGCTAGGACTCTCATCATCTTCAGAAGCATTTTCACTATACTTCTTCCAAGATAGATTTACTCATGTTTCTGAAAGTTTATGGTACATTCCATATTTGTCACCAACATCATAACTCAAATGAATCAATTCTTCTGTCTAGTTAATATCTTTCATTTGGGAAGGCTAGTTATTTCAAATGGAAACGTCTTTGTTGAGTTTTTTTTAACCTTAAGCACTTTAAATATGTCAGCCCACAATGTCCTGACCTCTGTAGTTCCTAATGAACTATAGTTCCTATGTTACTGATGTTACTGGAAATGACTATCTATTGAGAAGTCATTTCTCTCTTGCTGCTTTCAAGATTCTCATTGTCATTTAACAGTTTCATTTTCATGTGCCCGGAGGTGAATGTCTGAGTTTTACTACTTGGAGTTTATTGAGCTTCTAAAATGTGTAGATTAATGTCTTTTAATCAAATCTGGGGACTTTTTGGTAATCATTATTCTATTATTCTGTCTTCCCCTTTCTCTTCTCTTCTCTTATTCTAGGACTTGTATCGTATGCATGCTGGTATATAAGATGGTCCCCCACAGGTCTCTGACAGTCTGTTCATCAATCCATTCTTTTTTTCCCTTCCATACCTTAGATTTGCTGTTAGGTGCTGTTGAGTTAGTTACAACTCATAGTGACCCTGTGTACAACCGAAGAAAGCACTGCCTGGTCCTCCAAATTGTTAGTGTGTTCTAATCCATCTCTGCAGGCACCATATCAGTCCACTTTGCTAAGGGTCATCCTATTTTTCTCTTCCACTACCAAACATGATGCCCTTTTCCAGGGATGGTCTCTGCTGATAACATGTCTCTTTCAGGTTGGGTTGGCTAGGAAAACAGATCCAGTGGCACTCATTTACGTAGAAAAAAGAGTTTTATATCAAAAAGTAATTAAAAATCAAGACAACATCCCAGTCCACACCAACTCAAGTCCCTAAGTCCAAGGCTAGTCCATCTGCCCCTAGTAAGACTCAACCATCTGCAGGCAACGATGCAGAAGGCAGGAAGATCACAGGCTGGTGGGTGCAGAGTTGTGCAGATCCAAGATCAGTAGAACCATGGCAGGGCACTGGCAATTCTCAGTGTGGCCACCAGAGTCACAGAAAGCAGGATACAGGAGTGGCAGAGAAGGAGGTTCTCAGGGTCCTCTTTATGAGAACGCCATGTCCCCTCGGGGACAGCTGCAACCTGTGACTTGATTGACAGAAGTGTCTAAGGGAATGAAATCATGTTACCTACCACAATGTCCAAAGTGTGTGAGACAAAGTCTCCACATTCTCACTTCTAAGACACATTCTGTCTGTACTTCTTCCAGGACAGGTTTATTCATTCCTTTGGCAGCCCACAGTACTTTCAATATTCTTCCTTAGACTGGACGATCTCAATTGTTGGTCTTCAAGGTTGCTGTTTCTCCTGTCTGTGCATGTCTATTGCAGAGGTACTCTAGTCAACATCCTCACTTCAATTATTTTACTCTCTAATTCCAGAATTTCTATTGGCTATTTAATTTTTAAATTTATTGATATTATTTATTTTATGAGACATTGTTCTTATCCTTTGCTTTAGTTATTTTGCCATAGCTTTCTTTATTTCTTTGAACTTATTTTAAACAAGTGATTTAAAGTCCTGGTTTGGTAAGTTCAAAACCTCAACTTCCTTAAGAATGGCTTCAGTTTATAATTTGTTTGTATATATCTTAATCATTTTATTGGGGGCCTTTACAACTCTTATGACAATCCATCCATCCATCCACCCACCCATCCATCCATCCATCCATTGTGTGAAGCACATTTGTACATTTGTTGCCATCATCATTCTCAAAACATTTGCTTTCTACTTGAGTCCTTGGTATCAGCTCATTTCCTCCCTCCCACCTCCACGCTCCCTCCTTCAAGAACCCTTAATAATTTATAAATTATTAATTTTCTCATGCTTTACACAGAATGATGTCTCCCTTCACCCATTTTTCTTTTGTCCACCCCCCCTATATATCATTGTGATCAGTTCCCATCATCTTCCCCCACCCCCCACCTTCTTTTTAATCTCCTGGTATCACTACTTTCATTATTAGTCCTGAAGGGTTTATCTGTCCTGGATCCCCTGTATTTTCAGCTCTTATCTGTACCCATGTACATACTCAGGTCTAGCCAGATTTTTCAGGTAGAATTGGGTTCATGATAGTAAGGGGGAGAAAGCATTAAAGAGCTAGAGGAAAATTGTATGTTTCATTGAAGCTATACTGCATCCTGACTGGCTCGTCTTTTCCTTGTGACCCTTCTATAAGGGGAGGAGAACACTTCTTACTTATTTCTTTTCATATCTTGTAATTTTTTAAATGGTAAAGAAGAAATTTTAAATAACATATGTGGCCACAGTGCTAATCAACTTCTTAAATTCAAGGGTTTGCTTTTGCTGATGCTTGTTCTTGTGATTTATTTTGTGGTTATTCTGAATGGATTTTATAAAGTTTTATGCTTTTATTGAGCGTGGTAGTGAAATCTCTATTTACATAGCTAAGTGCTAAATTAATAATTGTACAGAAGTTTCTTTAAATGCCTGGAGCGTATTAGTTTCCTAGTAAGGAGTTCTGTGTGCATGAAGGGACAGACTTTCAACACTCAGCCAGTTAGTTGAAAATTCTATCTTAGCCTTCACTACCTGATTCCACATAACAGTATCAAGAACAACCTAGCTCCAGGGCTTCCTAGGTCTTTACTGAGCATGCACACAGACCCAGACAAGAGCACGGCCAATATGTGTGTTTCACTCTAGGTTTAAGCAATGTATTAGAGCTTTTCAAAGCCTTATGAATATCACATTCCTTAGATTATTCCCTTTAAGCTTTTTAGCTTGCATACTGATTGTTCCAATCCACTGCCTTAGATAACTTGTCGGTCAATTTGTCTTATTGTGGTGCCTTGTGTGTTGCTCTTTTCCCTGTGATGCTGGAAATTTTATCACCAGTGTTTTGAATGCTACCAGGGGGAACACAAAGTGAACAGGTTTCAGCAGAGCTTCCAGACTAAGAACAGACTACAATAAAGGAATAGTCTGTTCACTTCTGAGGCATCAACCAAGGAAAACCTTATGGGGAGAATCAAAACATCATCAGATGGTAAAAATCTCAGTGCTTCCAGTTATGTATAAGGTTTTCAGCAGCTTCTTCTTCAGAAAGTGGGGAGCCGAGTCCTTCTTCATTGTCTGTTCTTAATCTAGAAGTTCCACTGAAACCTGTTCACTTTGGGTGACCCTGCTGGAATTTGAAATAGCAGTGCTTTAGCTTCCAACACCACAGACCCACACAGATCACCACAGTATGACAAACTGGCGGAGAAGGCTTTGTCTTACAAACTGTGGACATGTTGTCAGGAGACACTAGTTCGTAGAGAAGGACATCGTGTTTGGTAAAGTGGAGGACAGCACAAAAGAAGAAGGCCTTCAATGAGATGGGTTTCACCAATGGGCACAGGTGTAGGAACAATTCCTGTGCTGTGAAGACAGCACAGGACCAGGCAGCATTTGGGGTCTGTTGTGCATAAGGTTGCAATGGGTTGAAGTCTACTTTATGGAACCTAACAACAACCTCACAAAAAAAACAGCCTTAAGTCCAAGGACTATCAGTGAGTATGAGATCAAGTCCAGATCACTTAGTGCAGTTCTACACCACGCCCTTCTAATGTGACCTATGAAAGACATTGTGTACTTCAAAAGGTCAGAGTCTAAAGTTCCACCAGTAGCACAAGGCCTGGGGTCCCAAGAGCTAAATAAGGACCAAGTCAATAGTGTCCAATTAGGAGCACAATACTGGGCATATTCTCCTCTTGGGTCCTGTGTAAGTATTGGAAAGCATTTTTCCCCCAATGGGAGATTGTTCCTCCCCATTTTCCTAGTAAGAGAAATGCAATTGCCTTTTCTGATACATGCATGCCCTTCTCCCCAATCTTGACTTGAATTCCCCTTCTATGAGAAAAAACAAATGCGTCCTATTCCAAAGGCATAGGACTGGCAAATGTTGAACTTTGATTTGAATCTCTTGCATAAGGATTCCCAACGAATAGTGGCCCAGAACTATCACATATTTATCATTTTAAAGCTCTCATTTGCTTTATTATGACATATATTAATCTGATCAGTATGGTTCTGCCACTGTCAATGAATATTATTGAAAGTTTTGCCTTCTCACCAAACCCATTATTTGTGTAAATAGTGCCCAGTCACCTAAAGTTTAATCTATACAAGTCAGAAATTCTTATATGGCAGTTCATGGGTGGTCTGTGCTCATATAATTTCCTTTTGTCAGCAGTGTTTTTAATTCTATATCATTGGATAAATTGATGACACTATCAATATAATTACCTTATGCCCCAGACAAATAATTGATATGTTCTCACACACAAGATACACCCATAAAGTCTCTAAGGTGAACCAAAGACATACATACACCATAAATATATGAATGGATTTGGGGATCACACTTAATTCTAGCTCCAGTGTAAGAAAATTACTTCTTATTACATGGTCCTATTAGGTGCTTGCCTTTGTGAAAAGATCACTGAAGATTTGGGTGCTCTAGCCAAAAGTTATGAAGAAACCACATGGTGCCTGGCTATTAGAAAGAATAGCATCCGGGTCTTAAAGACTTGTCTTCAAACAAGCAACCATCTAAGTGAGACTTGAACTAGGTCTACATGGAAGAAGCATACCAGCCTGTGTGATCCAAGGGTTGTGAAATCGAAATACAAAGATGGGAATGGTATTAGAGCTTAAAGTGTGAATATGTGGTTTGCAGAAGGCTATGGATGACCAAACTCACTGCTATTGAGTCAACACTGACTCCTAGCCAGCCCCCTGGAACTGTTCTCCGAGTCTGTAACTGTTTAGATGAGTAGAAAACCCAGTCTTTCTCCCTTGGAGCTGCTGTAGGTTTTGAACTGCCAACCATGTTGATGACATGTTATCCGTGATCAATCATGTTATCATTTCAACCATGAGCAACCATGTTGAGCAACCATGTTATCATTTCCACTGCACCGACACATGATAGCACTTTTTAAAAAAATTTAATGGGTAGAGGACATGCACAGAGTGTGCACCAGGGAAGATATCCAGGCAGACAACAAGCATGAATAAATGCTCGCAAGATGAGGAGAGATGCAAATCAAAACAACGATGAGGTACTGCCTCACAATGGAATTGATAGCAAAACGCAAACAAACCAGAAAATTAAAAAGTAGAGGGTGTAGAGAGATTGGAAGCTTCACACTACTGTTGAGACTACAAAACTGTACAACTGTGTAAAGTGGTATAGTGCTTCCTTAAACAACTGGGAACAAAATTTTCATGTGACCCAGTAATGCCTTCAGTAAGTATATACCCTAAAGAAGCAAGGAACGAAGAATGAAGAGATAAATGCACACCCATGCTCATGGCAGCTCTAGTCACAATAGCTAGATGATGGAAACAATCTACATGCCCACCAGGTAAATAAACTTTGGTGTGTACATGCAATGGAAGACTAGGCATAATGGAAGAATAATGATGAGATTGTGAAATACCTCATGACATGGATGGATGCTGGGGTCATTCTGATGGGTGGCATTTGTTTATCACAAATTGTATGATCCCAATGCTATTTTTCAAAATCTTTTCATATTGAAAGAGACAATTTGATTATTACCAGGGGTGGGAGAGGAATAGCCAAAAGGGTAGAAGGGTATTGACTTAGGTAAAGGGAAAGATAATGTCTTATAAGAGGGAACTGAGCACAATAAGGTGTGGGAGGGGAACAGGGCAAGATACAGGGAGGGTTAATAAATTGTTTAAATCATTTAATGCATAAAAGATGGTCTGATATGTAAAACTCTACCTAAGTCACAATTTTAAAAGTTTCTTTTTTAATGAAAATGCATTTAAGCACATCTCTGGGAATAGTGGATGGTTGCAGACAAGGTGTCTTAGTAACACACTTCCCTACTCTACTTGTTTTCCTCTGCCACGTGGGATTGTTATGATTCAGGATAGACTTGACAGCACGGTTTGCCTTGGGATCTATAAATCTGCTTAACAACTGTATTGTGTAGAATTATCCATCCTCGTTGAACTATTCTAGTTCACCAATTTTGGTGTGCATGTGTTTGCATCGGAAATACGGCTCTCTGACAATACAACTCATTGTCATGACCAGCCAACCCATGGCCTCTGACCTCACAATCAACCCGATGTTAACCTTTTAAGTTGGCAAAGATAAGCTCCAATCGATAATTTAATGAACATTTCCTGAGAGTACATACATTTTAAGGGAATTATTCTCTAATGATAATTGTTACACTTACTTAAAGTTTTAAGGCCTGGGGCCATTTGGTATTGAACACAGTTTTATTCTAGAGGCAGAAGGAGATGTGGTTCTTATTTGCAGGTTTTAGACGGGAAGAATGACTTCCAGAGAGATCGAGGGGGTTGCCAAGGTCACAATCAATTTAGCTTCACTAACTCCCACTGCTCTTCCCACTATTCTCATCGTCTCCCTGGCAGAAAAATAAATTTAAGGATGTGCCTGTTCTGTCAACTGAACCCGTCTCTGTGTAAATAGAAGTCTGTACTTCTATGAAGTACAGTTGAAGTACTTCTTAGAAGTAAGGGTGATAAGACTTTGCCTTACAGACTTTGGTAAGGTCTCAGGAGAGACCAAGCCCTGGAGAAGAACATCATGCTCAGTAGAAGAAGACTGTCCCGGAGCTGGGTGGAAACCGTGCCTGCAACAATGGCTCAAGCACAGGAACAATGACGAGGCTGGCACAGGATGGGGCGGTTTCATCCTGTTGAGCACAGGGTCGCTATAGGTCAGCACCGTCGGGCTAGGTCCAGTGGAAATTGAAGAGCCCATAAAAATTAAGAAACTCGGGGCTGAGCCCCGGTGGCGTAGTGGTTGTGGCCGGGACTGCAGCCCACTGGGTTGGAGGTTCAAATCCAGCAGCTAGGCTGCGCCTCCTACTCCCACCACCGGAGGGCAGTGCTGCCCCCAAAACAAAAATTAAACTGAAAAAATAGTTAGGGTTATTGCAGACAAGGAATGGGAATGGCACTGGGAGAGATCACATAACAAACATCGATGACGCAGTCAGCGTTGCAATGCACGCTACTACTTGGGCTATAGGTTATTGAAGAGGAGAAACAAAGTACTGAATAGATCTCTAGACTTCAAGCCTCCGATCCTGTAATTGTGACCTAAAGTAGTGACCCCTAAGTATTTTCAATTTTTTCCCCAATATTTTGCCATCCATTCCCTCAGGTGAGACTCAAAACTCTTTATTGAGTATTTGCGATATGGCATAATTTAGTGGATAAGAATCTGGGGTCTGGAACTATACTACCTCTGTTCCCACCTCAGGTGTGTTCATTTCCAGCTGACTGGCATCTGGAGATTAATTTGTGTGTGTGCACGCTTCAGTTTCTTCACCTGTACAAAGGGGAGAGTAAAATCTACCTCCTTGCATTGTTTTGAAGATTAAACAATAAATACATATAAAGTTCTTCATTAATGACTGGCATATAGAAAGAGCTACTATTAAAGTACAGTGAATATCATGAGATACATTTCACAGATAAGGAAACTAAATTCCAGAGATTTTTCTTTCCATGGCCACAACACAAGCCTTCAACATAATTCCTCCCTCTGAATCCTTTCTAATATCCCCATTGGAAAATTAATCTGGAAGGGTTCTTTCCCAATCTCTCCCTCATCCTGGATACCCTCATTCAAAGTGTGTAGAGTATAGACAGGAGACCAGCGGTGCTGCAGACCGTGCTTGTTCATGACCTACTGAGTGTCTTCACTCATTCCGATGAACTTGAGGAAGGCCCTCTTCACATCCTTGTTTCTGAGGCTGTAGATGATAGGGTTGAGAAAGGCGGAGATGACATTGTAGAACAAAGCCAACTTCTTGTCATCCTCGGGGGAAGCCTCCGAGCCAGGCCTCATATACATGACCATGCAGGGGATACAGAACATGGTGACCACAGTGATGTGTGAGGCACAGGTAGAGAAAGCCTTGACTCGACCCTGGGTGGAGTGAATCCTCATAATCGCCATGAAGATGCGAACATATGAGGCCAGGATAAGGGCTAATGGGATCAAGAGCAAGATGAAACCCAAAATAAAGTCCACTTGGTCATTGAGAGATGTGTCTGCACAGGCCAACTTCAAAACAGCAGGAATTTCGCAAAAAAAATGGTTGATCTCATTGGGGCCACAGTAGGGCAGATTCATTGCAAAGACAGTGTAGACAAGAGCACAGATGAGGCCACAAAGGACAGAACTGAGGACCAGGAGTACGCACAGGGTCTGGCTCATCTTAACCCCATAGTGGAGGGGATAGCAGATAGCAACATATCTGTCATAGGCCATGGCTGCAAAAATCCAGGTCTCCGTGATGCCCAAGGTCAAGAAAACATACATCTGGACCACACATCCAATGTAGGAGATGGTTTTATTCTTGCTGACTAGATGAATCAGCATCTGGGGCACTGTGGTGGTGGCGTAGCTGAGATCCAACAGAGAGAGAAGGCTGAGGAAGAAGTACATGGGGGTGTGGAGGCGTGCATCTACTCTGATCAGGGTCACAATGAGGCCATTGCCTACGACTGTAAATAAGTAGAGGAAGAAGAAGAGGAAGAAGAGGATCCAGTTGGTCCTCGGGTTTCTGGAGAAGCCTAGGAGGATAAACTCTGTTACAAAGCTGTGGTTTCTCCAGTCTCGACTTTGCATGGCTTTCTTTCTGAGGAGAGAAGAGAACATCGTTCGGACTTCTCTGCAGTCAGAGTCTTAAAGAGAGAATGTGAGAGCTCCAGATGAAGACATCTCATAGCTTAGGCAATCAGTCAAGATAAGGGGGGAAATAACCACACCACCCCACCCCCAAACTCAGTGTCATAGAGACGATTGCAGCTCATAGTGATCATATAGGACAGGGAAGAATTGCCCTCTGTAGGTTTCCTAGACTGTAACAATGGGAGTAGAAAATCTTCTCTCTCCTAAGGAGCAGCTGCTAGTTTTAAATTACTGACCTTGTGATTATCTTCCCAACTCATAACCATTATGCCACCAGGGTTCCTTTATATCCACCCTTAAGCCAAGAGATCTTTCTAACCAAATTGGCTAGCATACCTCTACCAGGGGTCCTCAAAATTTTAAAACAGGGGGCCGGCTCATAGTCCCCCAGACATTGGAAGGCCGGACTATAGTTAAAAATTAAAAACTATGAACAAATTCACTGTGGCTCTGGGATGCTAAGCAGGACAGCAGCGGTGGCAAAAACATCTGGAGGGCCGGATAAATGTCCTTGGTGGGCCACATGTGGCCCGTGAGTTGTAGTTTGAGGACCCCTGCGACAATAGGTAGGTATAAATATGGCTGCTCTAGCCAACTCATTTGTTATAATAAAATTCCAAGGGTCCTGTAGGAGGAATTGTATAGCAGAAAAGAAACCAAGTTTTGAAGCGCACGCACACACACACACACACACACACACAGAGCATACAACATCCACATGCATAAATAGGCCAAAGTAAAGAAGCTAGGGAAATGTAAAATGCATGAGAGTGAACTACAAAGCCTAGAGTCATCTGTCTTTCCTAAAATCATTCTTTCAACTCTCATAAATAAGTTCTGTGGTGAGCATGCAAACGTAAAACAAACAAACAAGTGAAAACTACATAACTTATCTTTACCACCTTCCTTTCTGATGCTGCAATTTGGAAAACCACACATAAAACATTTTCAAGCAAAGGGAGCAGGGAAAAGTCACATTAACATTTTTTAAAAAGTAGAGCCAAATATTTCCCCCTGAATCTTTGTCTGCCTCACGGTTACCTTCTCAGCCCCGGGCACAGAGGTTATAACTCTAAAGAACAAATTGATACCTCAAGGTGGACACAGAGGCTGGGGTGTCGAGACCTAGAGAAACGTTCTGTGCTCCTGATATTTCTCAAAAAGGTAAAATATATTAACCTGAGAAATTGATGCCTGTGTGTCTGAAAGATTATCTTAGAAATGAATAAAGATTCTCCCACAGCTGTATTGTTTGTAAGACAGAGTTTAGCAGTAGACAGGCACGAATTTTCAGTTTGATCTGGATTCAATCCTTGATACGTTGGCAGGTCTGGAAACAGAACATGTTACCGACTAATTCTTCTCTTTTAATTCCTTGCTAGTCCAACAATAACCGTAACAGAATGGATATGCCACCTTTTTTAGGCCCCCAAGAAGGTTAGGGTGGTTTAATGACTTCCTTTATTACGTCTGGCTGCCATTGTATAAAATGTGAGTTAAGAACTGTTCTCATTGTAATAGATTTAGACGCCCATGCTCAAACAGCTAGTAAGGAATGTAACCTGGACTCAAACCCCAAGTCCCTTGCTCTTTATGGAATAGACATTTTATGGAAATAGACATTAAGCCAAAATGTGTCTTCTACACCTTCAAATTTTACTCAGGGTATGGAAGGGTCCCAAAACACACCATAAGCCCGCATTAGCCAATATTGGAGAGGAAATTGATCTATATGTTAATAATTTTAGAGGAGGTGTTGCATATTGAATAACATTACAAATTGTTCTTTTTCCTTAGGTCACCCAGAACCTTAAGCCAGAATTTCATTATCTGAGACATTTCACAGCAAGTGAAAAAGGTGATACCTATTCACTGAAGTTAGAATAACACCCTATCAATTCACAGGCTCATATGAATAACCATAAATGATACTAATGTTTACGTTAAAGGCAGTTTGAAGTAGCACAAGAGTTATCGAGAACTGAATTAAACCCTCAATCTAACTTACGAACTGATAAATCTGAACTATATCTTTATCTTGAATCTCTCTTCCAAATTCATCTATCCAACTGCCATCTTCATTTGAGTGTCTCCTAGACATGTTAAACTAAACATTTTCTAAAAATTAAGCATCATATTTCTCCCTGTAAACTGCTCTTCTCTCAGTCCTTCTCAACTCAGTTAATGGCAATTCGATCTTTTGAGGTAATTAAGGTAAAAGAAGCAAACAAAACCCAACAAAAAACATTGGCCTTTCTAACTTTTCTCTTTACCTTATATCCCACATTCTGCAATTTATCTCTAAACATTGTCAACATTTCAAAAATATATTCCAAACAAGATCACTTCTCAGCATCTCCACTATTGCCACTCTAGTTCTAATAATTATCTTCTTTTGCTAGGAACATTATAATTCTGGTTTCCACTCTCTTCCCTCATAGTCTAATTACTCATAGCACAGTGACTAAAGTAATTTTATGGAAATAGACTCGATAAACATCATGTAAACAATCCAAGTAAAAGTCATCAGTGTTTGTTTGTTTTTTGTTTTTTTTTTTTTTGTTTTTGTAGCACACAGTGAAAAAGTCGAAGTCCTGATGAGAACTCTGAGGACTGCCATCACGTCCCTGAACTTATCTCCTCTGTCTCACTTTTAGCTCTGTCTGCTCCAGCTGTAAGACCCTTGCTCTTTCATCCCTATAGCACCATCCAACCCCAGAGCCTTTGCAGCTGTTCTTTCCACTGCTGGAGATAGTCTTTCTCCAGACATCACTAAGGTTCATAATTCATGTGCTCATTTCTTTCAAAGATTTGCTAAAATATTGTCTTCTTATTTAGAAGAAAAAATAGGTTGAGCCCTGGTGGCATAGTGATTGTGTGCGGGACTGCAACCCACAGGGTTGATGGTTCAAATCCAGCAGCAGCACTGCAGGAGCAAGGCTGGGCTTCCTACTCCCACCAGGGCAGTGATGCCACAAAGAAGGAGAAGGAGAAGGAGAAGGAGAAGAAGAAGAAGAAGAAGAAATATATTTATTTGGCTACAAGTTAAGCTGCTAACTGCGGAATTAGCAGTTCAAAAACACCAGCTGCCCTTGGTAGAAAGACAAGGTATTCTAGACCTGTGAAGAGTTGCTATCGTCAGAATAGACTCAGTGGCACTGAGTTTGGTTTTGCTTTACCATTGTATCTAAAATGTTCCCATTTTAGATAGGTAGCTAAAGTAACTCCATTTCCGGTTTTATATTCCTTCATACACAACCCAGAGAAAGTCATTAATCTCACTAAGCCTCTTTTTTTATTCTTAAAAATGGGAAAGTAACACATAGCTTGGAGGGTTCCATGAAGATTAAACACGATTTTAGATATATGTAACATTGTAGCAGTAAATTACTACTACTATGATTACCATATTTTTTGGACCATAAGGTGCACCTGACCATAAGACACACCCAGTTTTTAGAGCAGGAAAACAAGAAAAAAAATACTCTGAACCAAATAGTACTGGTATACTAAAATGTTCTGGGGGATCACACTTTCAAACCTTAAGCTGCACCCTTGTTTCCCCTCACTTTTGGGGGACTCTTATAGTCTGAAAAATATGATGTATTAGTCCTTTAGCTATGAGTCCGAATTGACTTGATAGCAGTGAGTTTGGTTTGGTGAGTTGAAATTCCCTTTTTTGCTTTCTTCACTGGGTGAAATAGTCATCATTGATGTTTTCTGGGGTCCCCATCATTGTTCTACCTCTTCTGGACTTGGATATCACTTTGAATGAGCGTCTTCTATTTCTGCTCACACTTCTAGTGGTACATGCTTGCCTCATTCACCTCTCGATCTCCAATTCATAGCACCAGTTGAGGTTAGTGGACTGTGGCCAAGTAATACTCAATAAAGGTATGTCGATGGCATGAAGAGTGAAGAGTGAATGAGTTGCAAGGCTGAACTCCCAACCCAGTGATTTCTGTATTAATTTCTCTTTCAAAATTACTCTCAAGGTTTTCTTCCTGGAGAACGTCTATCTGGGTCAACTACTTCTCAAAACCAAACAAAACCAAATCCCATGAAGTCCATCCCAATTCATAGTAACCCATTAGGACAGAGGAGAACTGCCCCTGTGAGATTCTGAGAGTGTAAATTTTCACAGGAGTAGAAAGCTCTGCCTTTCTTCTGAGGAGCGGTTGGTGGTTTCAAACTGCTGACCTTGCAGTTAGTAATTCAACATGTAACCACTACTCCACAAGCTCCTTCATCTGCTATTTTTTTAAGTGAACAAAATTAAAAATAAAATAAAATCATTGTAACCAAGAATGTATTGATAGGACGATATTATATTATCTTCCTAAAATGTCCTTCCCTTCCAGTCTTAGTCTGTGCCATTGAAGATGAAAAATGCGGCAGAAACAGCTCATTTCCAATGAGCACTTACCACAAGCCAGTTACTTCATATCGAAGATAAGAAAGTAGTTAAGAGTATGGGCATGAGAATCATAGGTTCTAGCCCTGGTGCCACCACTCATGAATAGCATGACCTTGGGCAAATTACCTGATTTTTGTGTGTCTACTTCCTCATCCATAAGTCAATGAAATAACAGTGCCTATTTTACGGGATTCCCTGATGGTTAATTGAAATAGTACATGTGAACTTTCTTAGCCCTGTACCTACAAATTAGTTGAGGACCATGAAGACTATTGTTGCTCTATTATTTTTTCTTCACAGGAGACCCTGTGGCACAAATGGTCAGGACTCTATCCTAGCTGAATGTTGGCAGTTTGAACCCATGCAGAGATACCTGGGAAGTCGGGCTTGGCCATCTTCTGATAGGTCTCGGCTTCGAGGCCCCTATGGAGTAGTTCTTCTTTGCACACATAGGGTCACCCTGAATGGAAATCAGCTATACAGAAACTAAACATATTTTATCCTCACAACTGTCTCTTTTGAGAATTTTATGAAAAGAATACATTGAGATTCAGGAAGGGCAACTTGCCTGATAATGCAGTGATTAAAGGACACAATCCAGATCTGTATTTTTTCCAAATAGCAATCTTCACTAGGTTCTGTTGTTTCTGTACCAGCTAGAGTGACACTGCTCTAGAGTGATGACTGACAGTGCACAGATGCAAGTAGCCTTCCAACTTCCCGCTGCTGTCCTTCATGCTCTTTGTTTCTACACACTGATCTCTTGTACACCACACACCCCTCCTCTATGACCTTGTTCTGAAACTGCCTTGGGCAGCCCCAGCAGGCTTACTCTGGCTGAATTAAAGACTCTGTTTTAGCAGCTACTCAGAAGCTGCCACATCTCAGCAACTCCCTCCAGGATACTCTGGTTGGTGCATTAATGAGACTCATGAGAAAAAAGGATCAAGGCGTCCCTGTGGACGCAGCCACGCAGGATACCAGTATAACGTCAACTACCTGCCAGTCCTGAAGGACCCTCTTATTCAGGAGAAAGTTCACCAATGAGGGAGCAATCAAGATGGAAAGGGGTGCTTTGTAGGAAACTTGAACCCTAGAAGGGGTGCAGGAACTGGTCCTTGAAATCAAGCCTGACATCTTAAGACCTCTAGTTAAGTGTAGCCAGGAGGGTAAAGCACATTTCAACATCCCTGCTGGTTTCATCTATGGTCTTAACTTGAACTAAATTTATCTAGGTCTCCCATAGAAAAGTATAGAACTGGAAAATCCATTACAAACTCACATTTTAAAACTCGATTAAAAAATAGATAAATTGAGATTCAGGGTGAAAAAATAACTGTGAAAGTCACAAGTGGAGCTAGGACTTGGAGAAGAGATCCCAATTCTATTTTTTTCTTCAGTTCTTTCAGCTTGTAATATGCTGAATTTGCTCCCCCCTTTTGGTTTTCTAATTTCAGGTCTTTTCACATTTTATTATAATGCTTTAACTTTTTAAAGTTATTTTTAATTTTTTAATGCTTTAACTTTTATAAGATTATAATTATCTATTTTAATCTCTGTTGCACATGCATTCATTTGTATCTGATGATCTATCATTGAAGAAAATTAGGACCCCAAACTGTTCTTAGGACCCCATAATGTTCTTTCAAGAACATTATGTTTTTAGATTTAACATTTAGACGCTTGATCCATTCTGAATTTCTGTTTTCATTTGGCATAAGGTATGACTTTCATGTTTTATTTTTCTCCACGTGGAAATCCAAACATTATTTATGTGTCCAATATGATACATTTAAAAATGTTCTCTCTCCCAATGAAGTGGGTTTCCAATACTTGTCGTTCAGTTTGTAACACTGTGGTGACTTGTGTGTTGCTGTGATTCTGGAGGCATGTCACTGGTTTCCCAAATGCAAGCAAAGTTACCCAAAGAGAGCAGGTTTCAGTGGAGCTTTCAGACCAAGAACTATGTACAGAAATGGAATTGGCTGCCCACTTCAGAGGAAGTGGCCATTGAAAAACTTGTGCAAAGCATAGAAACATTGTCAGATACTGAAGGTCTAATGAATGAAAGCAGAACTCGGTTGGAGATAGTGTAGGAGAATGGCTGGGCCCCTTGGGTCAGGAGGCACTCAAAAAGTCAGTAAGGAGAAACTGTTTATCAATGTAGAATTGACCATGGTGATTGTGTCAGTCCGGGTAGACTAGGGAAACAAACTTATAGACACGCATATGGATATAAGGATATGGTTTATATACAAGAGGAATAGGACATTGAGAAAGCATCCCAACCCAGTCCAGTTCAAAGTCATTAGTCTGATATTAGCCTATATGCCCAATACCAGTCTATAAAGTCTCTTTCTGACTCACGAAGTCACAGACCAGTGGGTGCAGAGTCTCGGTGCTGGCAGGGGTCCCCTCAGCTCCTCGCTTCCAGAGCTCAGGGTCTATTAACAGCATCCAGTGGTGGTAGAGGCAACTCAGCGCTGGCCGGGATCTCCACATGGCTTCTTCAGCTTCAGAGGTCTGGTTTCATCAGGATAAGGCCGTGTGGCTTCTCCTCCAACTCCTGCAGCTCCTTGGACGCTGCCATCTTGTCTTGTCCGTAATTCGTCGTCTCTGAGACCAACTCCCAACAACTGGGGAGATAGCTTCTCATCTTCATGAGGCAAATATCGTGAGATTTCCCAGAAGTCTCAGGAGAAAGCCATGGCCACAAGGAGACCTCATTGACTACTCAATGGCTATCTCCAGATTAACAGGCTAGACTCAATGTAGATTAACCCTTTACATCTCAATCGTGAAATTAACATAAACACATGACCACCACAGTGATATGAATGGAGAAAAGTCTGTGGGAGTGGAGACTTCAGAATTTTCATGTGCTGATGGGACACAATGTAAGAAAGAACAGATGCAAAAATACTTAGACTGTATGAAGCATGATTTGACTTTGCTTAGGGACGCAGGCTCACAAAGTTCCAAATGGAATGAAGACTATCCACACCAAAGAACCTGCTTGTCTCCTCAGAGTGCTGGGCTGATATAAGTGGGCAGTAGAGAAATTGGATACCCAAAATGGGGAAGATTAAGGCATGAAGTGGTTGGCTTACAACTTTTCTGGGTGGGGGAATATTTTGATAGGATTGTGGTGTGGGGTGTCCACATAACTGCAATTGTTAAGTAGGGGATATTTTTGTTTTGTTCACTTATACAGAATTATGCTTACATTAGGATAGCACATTTTGAATGGCATGCATTTTAGTTTTATCCTGCTAGACACAAATATGTTTTACTTTTGCCTTTGTTTTTAAAAATTATGTATGACTAAAGAGTTGTGCAAAAGTCAAGGTGACAAAAGGTGGCTTGTGGTAGTTACACAATTTCATGTCAACTTGAAGTGTTGGGGGTGGAGTCTAGTCTGTCAATCAGGTCACAGCCTGATGGTACTGCCTTGTGGGTATGACCGACTGTGTTAGTCGGGGTAGACTAGATAAACAAAATCATAGAGATACTCATATGTGTATAAGAAAGAACTTTATATACAAGAACAACTGTACATTAAGAAAATATCTCAGCCCAGTCCAGATCAAGTCCACAAGTCTTATTTTAACCTGTATGTCCTAACCCAACCTACAAAGTTTTCACAGCACACATGCAATGATGGTGAATGAAGGAAGATCACAGGCCAGTGGGCATGAAGTCTTATGGACCCAATGGCATTGTAAGCATCTCTACACTGGCAGGGGTCTACAGGATGCTTCTGCAGCTCTTGAGACTCTGGTTAGATCAGGGTAGGTTCATATTGCTTCTCTTCAGGAATATCTCGCAGGAAGTGAGACTTGTCAGTAGAGAGTCTCTAAGGGAGTGAGCAGAGAGAGTATGTATCTCCTGTCTACAAGGGCAAAGTATTGGAGTTCCCAGAATCCTCAGAAGAAGACCATGCCCACAAGGAGCCCTCATTGGCTATATCTTGACTGACAAGTCAGACTCCATCCCTACACTCTCAATCCTCAAATTGACATCAGATTATGGAACTACCACACGTCCTCATACCCAGGGTCCTGAGAACCCACCTCCCCACCCCAACTCCTACCTTCATGCCTGCAAGTCACAGCGAGACCTGTGCAATTTCTGGAAATGCATCCACCACCATTAGATCTGCAAGACTTTGTGTCCACTGGCTGTGATCTTCCTTCATCATTACGTGTGGTTTTGTGAGTCTGAAGAGGAATTTATGGACTAGAATTGGACTTATGGACTAATATCAGACTTAAGGGCTTTAGTTGGACTGAGCTGGAAGGTTTAACTTATATACAATTACTTCTTAATATAAAGATCTTTATTATATATATATGGGTGTCTCTTGATTTTTTTGCTAGTCAGTCTGGCTAGCACAATGGGGGAGCATACACCTGTTCATAATATGTTTCTTATTTCTTTGGGGTATATGTCCAGTAATGGTATCGTTGGGTCATATGGCATTTCAATCATCATCTTTGGTAGTCACCTAATCTGGTGTCAATTTGAGGATGAAGAGTGTAGGGGTGGACTCTCCCCTGTCAATCTGGAGATAGTCAATGAGACCTCTGTGTGGGCATGGTCTTCTCCTCTGAGAAGTCTGGCAAATCCGGCACTTCTTTCTTGGAGACAGGAGACACCTCTCTCTCAGTTCACTTCCGTGGAGACTTTCTACTGAAAACACACACTGCTGGAGAGACGCAACTGGCAAGGCTGGCCCTCTGCAAGACATCCCTGAGTAGAAGCCACATAGACCTACCCTGATGCAGCAAGAAACCAGGACCTGGAAAAGACACATGGAGATTCCTGCCAGCACTGAGATGCTTACAACACCCCTGGATCCAAAGACTTTTTACCCACTGACCTGTGATCTTCTTGCATTTGGCATCATTGCATGTGTTTTGTGAGTCTGAAGAGGACTTTGTGGATTGCTATTAGACATAGGGGCTAATATGAGATTTGTGGACTTGATCTGGACTGGGCTGGGATGTTTTCTCAATATTCATTCCCTCTTGTATATAAACTTCTTTCTTATTCACATGTGTGTGTTTATGAATTTGTATCTTTAGTCTACCCAGACTAACACGCCATCTGCTTTAGGAGTTGCTATACACCTTCCACAGTGGCTGCACGTACATACCATTTTTACAAGTCCATCAGCAGTGTTCTAATCTCACCACACCCTCTCCAACACTTGCTGTTCTCAATTTTTTTAAGTTGGACTGCAGTTATGGGTGTTAAATGGTATCTCACGATTGTTTTGACTTGCATTTCCTGGATGGCTAGTGAACAGGAGCATTTCCTCTTGTGTTTATTAGCCATTCAAGTGTCATCCCATGTAAATCACCTGTACAGGTTCTGTATTAGTCCAAGTAGACTAGAGAAACAAATTCATAAACACACATATCTTTATAGGGGAGAGGTTTATATACAAGAGGAATGGAATATAGAGAAAGCTTCCCAACCCAGTCTAGTCCATGTCCGTAAGTCCGAGATTAGCCCATATGTCCAATACCAATCCATAAGTCCTCATCAAACCCATGAAGCACATGTAATGACACCAGGACAATCACAGGCCAGTGGGTGCAGAGTCTTGTGCATCCAACAGGGGTAGAAGCATCTCAGCACAGGGAGGAGCCTCTCTGTGTCTTCTCAAGCATCTCAGCACTAGCAGGAGTCTCCATGTGGCTTTTCCAGCTTCTGAGGCCTGGTTCCATCAGGGTAAGCCCATGTGACTTCTCCTCCAGATGTCTCACAGCGAGTCAACCTTATGTCTTGTCAGTAAACAAGGGACTGATTCACAAGTCTCTCACCTCCAAGGGGGAAATAGGGCCAGATTTCCCAGAATTCTCAGGAGAAAGCCATGCCCACCCTGAGCTCTCATTGGCTATCTCTAGATTGATAGGCTAGACTCCACCCCCTGCACTCCCAATTCTGAAATTGACACCAGTTTAGTGACAGCCACAGGTTCTTTCCCCAACTCCTCAGAGGGTTATTAGTTTGTTACTGTTTTTTTTTTCTTGTTGTAGGCTTGTAGATTTTAATAATTAGTCCTTTGTCCATTATATCATTACTAAATATCTCTCCCCAAACTGTGAGATCTCTTCTTACTCTTTCAATGAAGTCTTTCATTGTACATGACTGCTTTATTATTAATAGGTCTCGATCATCTATTTTGTTTTCCACAGGAAGTGCTTCCTTGTTATCTCTGATTGCCTGATCATTTCCTAGACCAGGGCACTTAGATTTGTCCCAATTTTCTCATTGATGGTCCTAATAGCTTTGGATTTTACATTTAGGTCTTTGATACACCTTGATTTCTTATTGTGCATGGGGTGAGATATGGATTCCGTTTTATTTTTCTGCAGGTGAATATCAAATGTTTCCATCACATGTATTGAAGAGGACATCTGCTCCCCATTTAATGCTTAGTGAGCCTTTGTCAAAATCTGTTGTCTGTATGTGGATGCTTTTATCTCTGGGTTTTCTGTCTTGATCCATTGGTCCATGTATCTATTCTTATACCAGTACCAGGCTTTTTGACAACTGTGGATGTATAGGTTTTGAGGTCAGGTAGTGCAAGACCACATACTTTGTTCTTTTTGAGGAGTTCCTTGCAATCCTGAACTTTGTCCCTTTGCATATGAACTTAGTAATTGTTTTTCCATTTCTTTTAAGAATCATGCTGAAATTTGGATTGAGCTTGCATAGATTGATTTAGGTAGAATTCACATTTCATAATATTGAGTATTCCAACCCATGAACAGATATTCTTCTGTTTGCATAGATCCTTTTTGGTTTCTTTTTTTAAAAAAAAAAATTTGGGGGGGCATCACTGCCTCTGGTGGTCATGTTCACTACCCAGTGCTGCTCCTGAGAGCCGCCGCTGGATTTGAACTGCCAAGCCAGCGGGCCACAGTCCCGCACTCAACCACCTACACCACCGGGACTCAGCCCCCTTTTTGGTTTCTTGTCGCAATGTTCTGTAGTTTTCTTCATACAGGTCTTTTGGGTTTTTTTTTTTTTTTTGGTTAGGTTTATTCCTTGATATTTCAGTTTTTGTGTCGCTATTGTGAATGGTATGTCTTTTTCAGTATTTTCATCATTGGTATAAAGGAATTCAATTGATTTCTGCTTGTTAATCTTGTATCCTCCTACTCTACTAAAACCCTCTATTATTTCCAGCTATGGTATTTTGGTCACCTTAGGATTCTCAAGATATAAAATAATATCATCTGCAAATAGCTAGAGATTTACTTCTTCTTCTCCCAATTGTGCTCTCTTTATCTCTTATTTCATATTGGCTAGGACTTCCAGCACAATGTTGAATGAAAGTGGGGATAAGGTACAACCTTGTTGGGCTCCTTTATTGAGTTGAAATGTTTTTCTTCATTGAGTGTAATATTGGCTATTAGCTTTTCATAGATAGCCTTTATTATGTTGAGGATTTCCCATTCTAGTCCTATCTTCTTGAGAGTCTTCATTAGGCATGGGTGTTGGGTGTTATCAACTGCTTTTTCTGCATAAATTGATATGATCATATGGTTCTTATTCTTGTTAATGTGGTGGATTAAGTTAATTGTTTTTTTTTTAATGTTGAACCATCCCTGCATCCCTGGTATGAATCCCACTTTGTCATGATGTATTACTTTTCTGATATGTTTTTGGATTCTATTGGCCAAGATTATATTGAGAAGTTTTGCTTCTATGTTCATGAGGTATATAGGTCTCCAGTTTTCTGTCCTTGTGGTTCTTTACCAGGTTTTTGGTAACAGTGTTACACTGGCTCCACTGAATGAGTTTGGGAGCTTGCTGTCCCTTTCATTGTTCTGGAAGAGTTTGTGTAGGATTGGTGTCAGCTCTTCTCTGAATACTTGGTAGAATTCTCCCATGAAACCATCTGAACCATGGCTTATTTTAGTTGGAGTTTTTTGATGACCTCACCTATTTGTTCTTTTGCTGTTGGTCTGTTCTTCATGTCCATAATTGTGGAGAGAGTGCTTTTTCAAGGATTTTTCCATGTCATCCAGATTACTGAATCTGTTAAATACAGGTTTTTTGTAATACTGCTTTATTAATCTTTTATTTAATTAGCATCTGTTGTAGCTTTACCCGGTTTATCCCTAATTTTAGATATTTTCATTTTCTCCTCTTTCTTTTACATTTGCCAGCAGTTTGTCAATTTTGTTGATCCTTTCAAAAACCCAACCTTTTGCTTTGTTGATTTTTTCCCATTGTTTTTTTTCTAATTTATCTATTTCTACTCTAATTTTTATGAATTATTTAGAAAGTTTATGCTGTTGATTCTGTTCCAGTTGTTGGAGATTTCGTGCAGGATTCTCGCCTCTTTTTTCATATGTACATTAATTGCTATAATGTGATCTCTGAAAACTGCTTTTGCTCTGTCCCAAAGATTTTGGTATGCTGTGTTAACCTTCTCATTAGATTTTAAGAACTTCCTAATTTCCTCTCTTACTTTGGGTGTACCCATTTTTGAATAGGGTGTTACTGAGTTTCTAAGTACTTGTCTTTGCTTTTTTATTCTTTCTATTGATAATTTCCAGTTTTATGGCACTATGGTCAGAGAATATGTTTTGAATGACCACTATGTGCTTTGAATTTTCTCAGACTTGCTTTATGGTTCAACATATTCTATTTTAGAATATAAGCCATGCGTATTGGGGAAGAATTTATGTGTGTGTGTGTGTGTGTGTATGTGTATTACTCTTGGTTGGACAATTCTGTAAATATCTATGAAGTTATGCTGTTCAATTGTATTGTTCAGCTCGTCTGTTTCCCTTTCTTCTTCTTCTTCTTCTTCTTTTTCTTCTTCTTCTTCTTCTTCTTCTTCTTCTTCTTCTTCTTCTGTTTATTGAGTTCCTTGTTGATCTGTCTTTCTTTGGGAGTGATATATTGAAGTTACCTAATAATAAGGTTATTCAGGTGATATCTCTTTTTATCTTTTTGAGGGTTTAGTTGATGAATTTTGAGGGTCTTTCGTTGGGTGAATAGATGCCTATTATGGCTATGTGTGTTTGTCTATTTACCTCATGAGCATTATGTAATGCCCATTCTTGTCTCTTGCTATATCATGTATCTTGAAATATATTTTGTTGGAGATTAATAGTGCCACTCCTGCTTTTTTATTATTTCAATTAGCTTGATAAATTTTCATCATTCTTTGACTCACAATCTATGAAAGTTTGAGATGTATCTCTTGCAAGCAGCAGATTGATGGATCTTGTTGTCTGCTCCAGGCTGTTACTCTTTGTCTTTTGATAGGTGTGTTTAGTCCATTGACATACAGTATCCATTTAGTCCATTGACATACAGTATCATTGTCTAAGGCCATACCATCCTGAACATGCCAGATCTTGTCTGATCTCAGAAGTTAAGGAGGGTCAGTCCTGGTTAGTACTTAGATGAGAGACATACAGTATCATTAAATCTAAATGTAGGTTAGTTACTTTCAAATAGTATTATTTGTGTTTGATAGTTTCCTTTCTTTCCCTTTTATGGGGTAGTGTGTGTGTGTTGTGTGAGATAAGTTTAGTCGTGTCTTTGTTTCTCCACTAGATCTGTAATGTTTGAGGTACTGTTTTCAGCATGTTGGTTTCCTAGTGGTCTTGCACCCTACAGTGGTCTCATATTTGAATGCTGTAGTTGTTAGCTTTCTGTCTATAAAGAACTGGTTAGTGTTTTTTGTGATGCTGGTTTTGTTTTTACGAATTCTTTAAATATTTCTTTGTTTGAGAAAACTTTTATTTCTCCTTCAAATTTGATAAAAAGCTTTGCTGAATTAAGGATTCTTGGATTGCAGTTGTTGCCCTTCAACTTATGGAATAATTCTTCCAATTTCTTCTTTCCACAGTTTCTCAATGAGATCTAAACTTATTGTTATCTGTTTGCCTTTATATGTGACTCCGTTTTTCTCTACATATGCTCTGATTATTCTCTACATTTCCTTGAAGTTCGGTAATTTGACTAATATATGACTTTCTGTGTTTTTTTCCCCTTTGAGGGGGGTGGCTAACTCTATTTAGTGTTCTCTCTGCTTCATGGATGGTTTTCATCTCCTCCTTTGCGATATTGGGGAATTTTTCTTCCATGAATCCTCTTACTATTTTAACTTGTTTCTTCCTGTTCGGGCACCCCAATAATCTGAATATTATTTCACTTCATCGTATGCCCCATCATCCTCGGGCTTTCTTCAGGTTCTTTTGCTTTCTTGTTTGATTGTTTCTCTTGGTTGCTGAATTCTGTTTGTCTTCAAGTTCACTGATTCAATTTTCCATTTCTTCCATTGTATTAGTCAGATCTTGCTCTTTGTTTTTTTTATTTCTGCTACATTATTCCTGAGTTCCTTAATTTCCCTTGGTTGTGAGGTTTTTCAGCAGTTCCACTTTGCATCTGTTTTCAGGACTGAAAGTCTAATCTCTTGTTGGGCCCTAAGCATCATTTTATTGTATTCTCTATCTAGCACTTCAAGGGTTTCTTTTTCTGTATAGTTCACTGGTTTGGGATAATCTTCAGTTGTTGACTTTTGTTTCTCTTGATTTTTTTTTTTGAGGTAGCTGCTCATGGCTGCTGTTTGCACCACAAAGGGGTTGATCTTTAGAAGCAAAGGCTTCTGGGTGGGTGGGAGAGGGTGTTCGTTCAGAGGAGGAGCATATAAGAGCTAGAAATCATATTGTGTGGACAGCGATGGATGGGTAGGAGTAATAGTATATAAATGCACAGGGGTAGGTTTTAAGTGGTGGTATTAATCATAAGAGACCTTCCTGTACTGTATAGTAACATTTTATGGGTTGGAAAAGAGAGTTATTAGATATGTATTGTTAAATGGGCTTTCAGACTCCACTCCAAACTGCCTCATTCACATCAATATAGTTGTTGGGATCTTTTGATACCTGATACCTGATCCCGTCAGCCTCATGATCACACAGGCTTGTATGCTTCTTCCATGTGGGCTTATTTGTTTCAGCTGGGCATCTTTATCTGGTGGTCATTAAAACTGTATCCTTGCAGGAATTGGAGGATCCAGTAAGGGAGTGCAACTATTCAGGCTGTGTTTCAAATGCCGTGGTGAGTTCCATCATGCAGGGCTCCCAGTGGTCTGCTCGGTTGTAAGGCTGTGGGCTCCACTTGAGAGACAGTCTGGCTAGATACATTCATGCTTTGGAGAATCAAAGAACTAGGGGAGAAGGGAGGCACTTTCCACCCCACTGACTCTGCTAAGGTAGGGAAGAGGTGGGGGGACCACAGCAAGTTCAACTGCATTCTCTGTGGGTAAAAATCAGAGATGGCAGTCTAGAATGATCCTGGAGTTCTGAGAGTCTAGTTCCCACATCTATAGTCCCAGAATTGGCCTCCTCACATGTAGATCTCTGGACCACGCAGGGGAGTTATAGGAGTTATAGGACTCTATCATGGCACCATCTTGGAACCTTTTTAGCTCTTTATTCTTGATATTGGCAACTTGTTTCTTATCTCATTTTTCTTCATCAACTAAAGATTGCCAAAGATTGTCGATGTCAATGATCCTTTCAAAAATGTAGCTCTTAGTTCTATTGATTTTCACAATTTTTGACAATTTCTATCTCATTGAAAAATCTTTTACTTTGTTTAGGTGAAAAGTTCAATTTAAAAGTTAACTCCTTTCCTTTTTAACTAAGTTTTTATAGGTATAAAATTTCTTCTAAGCATTGCTTTAGCTATAGCCGAGAGATTTTGATATGCTGTCTTTTTACCATGACTCAGTTCAAAATATACTCCTTATTCATTGATATAGTTATGTTCTAAAGATCAGGTTCAAATGAATCAAAAGATAAAAAACCAAGATCACGGCGATCCAATTGATTCCAACTCACGGAGACTCTATAAGACAGAGTGGAACTCGCCCGTTTGGTTTCTGAGGCTGTAACTCTTCGTGGAGGCAGAAAGACACATCTTTCTCACACCATGGCTAGCAGTCCAGTGAGTTACCCAGTACACACCATGTGAAAATTGGCATTTGTGAAGATGGAGGAAGACTGATCACAGAATGGAAGTTCATTGCATACCTGCCAAGCTCACATATAACCATTCTGAACTTCTTAACCATCTTAACTATGAGAGCCAGTATCACTCTTGTTTCATACTTCAGTGTTCATTGTTGTGACATGCACATTGAAAATGCAAGACATAGGTAATGAGATGGTTGATATGTGAAGAGAGTGCTTTCTCTAATGTTCTTGGACACATATTATTTAGAAATGTATTATTTAACTTCCAAATGTTGGGGTTTTCCTTACCTCTTTCATTGTTAATTTTTTTTGTTTAAATTCACTGTGTTCAAATGACCTTTATTAAAGATTTAAACCTTTGGGAATTTCTTTTGACACAATATTGGTGATCATTCCCTGTACACTTATAAAGAATGCCACTGTTTGCTACGATGTTTAGATATGTAATTTAGTTCAAGATAAATGACACTGTCTGGTCTTTTATATTTTGACTACTTTTTTGTCTAGTTAAACCAGATAACCATATGGTTTATTATGTAGGAATGACAAATTCAAGAGGAATAGTACAGCATCAATTGTCAAAAAGAATGTTTCAAGATATATCTTGAAGTACATTGTTGCCTAAATAGGATAGTATATATACCTATAAGGGAGTCCAGCTAATACAACTATCATTCAAATTTATGCACCACCCACTGTTAAACATAGGATCACTATGAATTAGAACCAACTTGATGACATGTAGCAACACATTGGGGGTGAGGTATATGTGCGTATGCATAGACATATAAGAAGAGGCTTCAAAATATTTGTGGAAGAATTATTTGTGGAAGTAGTGGAATTAGAAGATAATGGAAAGTTTCAATGAAACTTTCTGAATCCCTTCATATATTTTTAGTTGTGCATATCTGTGCATACATTAGATGCATGCATATATACATGTATGTATGTGACTATATGTACTATATTCTTGTTATTAGATGCCCTTAAGTTGGTTCTTGACTCATAGTGACACTATGTACAACACAATGAAATAATTCCCAGTTCTGTCTGATCCTGATAGTCATTGAGAGTCCATTGTTACAGACATGATATCAATCCCTCTCTTTGATGGTCTTCCTCTTTTTCTCTGACCTTTTACATGCATTCATAGATAGAACAAAACACATAGTGGCAAAATTATGGATGCGTCTTAAAGAGAATCAAACACCTTGCAAGATTTGTTTCATGAAGAATTATAGACTCGTAGAACCATCAATTGGTGTAATAAATTTCATAAGATTTATGTTCTGCATTTTAGCTTGGTGAGCAGCACCTGAGGACTTAAACATTTCTGAATATTCATCTGAAATACAGCTATTTGTCTCCAATTATCCAGAGCCAAAGAAAGAAGCTAAAGACATTGAGGAGAAATTTGTCTAAGTAACAGTTTGAATGAGTCTCATATACTTGAGACCAGAAGAATGAGTTCTTGCTATTATATGACC
>PVJH01013104.1:49945-61996 GCA_004026705.1 Nesogale talazaci | reverse complement strand
GTTCTTCATTTCCACTGCCCCTCTACGGACCCTGATGCCCTCCACACACTGCTGACCCCGACTAGTGTCCAAAGGAAAAGAGACCGTCTCACCATCCCGGAGCATTCCAAGGAGCAGTCTGGTTGTATTTCCAAGACACACACGTTCATCCTGGCAGACCATGGTATATGCAGTATTCTTTGCCAACCCTGCAACTCCAAGGCATTAATTTTCCCATCTTCCAGATTTCACATTCATACGATGTGACTGGAAATGCATTGAGTCATGAGCACCTATGCCTTCAAAGTAACATCTCTTTGTTTTTGATCATTTTATTGGGGACTCACAGAACCCTACCACAATCAATACATCCATTGTATGTCAAACGCCTTTGTACATTTGTTGCCTTCATCTTTCTTACAACATTTGCTTCCTACTTGAGCCCTCGGTATCAGTTCATTTTCCCCCTCCCTCATGTACCCTCAATAATTTATAAATTGTTACTTTGTCATAACTATCTCTACTCTCGTTTTTTTTTGGCATCACTGCCCTCTGGTGGTCGTGGGCGCTACCCAGTGCTGCTCCTGAGAGCTGCTGCTGGATTTGAACCGCCAATCCTGTAGGCTGCAGTCCCGCACTCAACCACTTACGCCACCGGGGCTCAGCCCACTATCTCTACTTTTTTTAAAGCGGTTTCCTCCAGATGTGTCCAGTGCAGGATGTTATTTGGACTTGTGATCTGTCTGTTTCCATGGGCATTGATTGTTGATCTGGGTAAAATGAAGTCCTTAATAACTTGAATCTTTTTTTGTTTGTTTGTTTGTTTGTTTTTTTGGGTTTTTTTAGGCATCACTGCCCTCAGGTGGTGGGAGTAGGAGGCCCAGCCTTTGCTCCGTGGAGCTGGAATCCAACCTCCAACCCAGTGGGCCGCAGTCCCGCGCACAGCCACTACACCACCGGGGCTCAGCCAATAACTTGAATCTTTTCTCTGTTTATGTTCTTATTGGTCCAGTTGTAAGGATGTCCTCCCCCACCCCCGGTTGAAGTCTAATCCACATACTAAGGCTGTAGTCTGATTTTCATAAGTAAGCGTTTCAAATCCTCTTCACTTTCAGTAAGCAAGTCCGTTTTCTCAGATTCTTTGGTCACCAAACAGGCTGATAACTTCTGGTGAAAGAATACAACGCTGTCCCACACCTTTGCTGATTGCAAACCACTCACTACTCCCTCGTTCTTTAGAATGCCTGCCTCCAAATCCAGCGGCGGCTCTCAGGAGCAGCACTGGGTAGCACCCACGACCACCAGAGGCAGTGATGCCCCCCCCAAAACAAAACAAAATAAAAAAGAATGCCTGCCTCTTGGTCTATGAACAGGTTCCGTATGAGCATAAAGAAGTGTTCTGGAATCCCCATTCTCAATGTTATCTACAGTTTGCAAGAGCCACACTGCTGAATGCCTTTGTGTAGTCAATAAAACTCAAGCAACTTTCTAATAGTCTCTGTTTCCAGCAAGATCCATTTGATGTCAGCATGTGAGCAATGATAATCGTCACTCCATGTCTTTTGGATTTCTGGCAATTACTTGTTGCAGCCATTTTTTTGAATTATCTTCAGCAAAATTTTACTTGCATGTGACATTAATGAAATTGTTGGAAAATCTCCACACTCTGTTGGCTACCTTTCTTCGGAATGAGCACCAACATGATTCTTTTATAGTCAACAAAATAGCTGTCTTCCTTGGTGTGGAAGAAGGCTTCCAGTGTTACCTCCATCTGTTGAACGATCTCCCTTGGTACTCCATCCATTCCAAGAGCCTGGTGTTTTGTCAATGCCTTCAGTGCAATATGGACATTACCCTTGAATATCATCCCTTCTGGGCCATATACAACTCTTGAAATGGTTGTCAACCACTTCTCTTTTGATATAATGACTCTGCGTACTCCTTCCATCTTCTTTTGAAGCTTCCTGGGTTGTTCAATATGTTTCCCTTTGAATCCTTTCATATCACAACTCAAAACTTAAATTTTGGGCTAAGCCCCGGTGGCGTAGTGGTTGTGCACAGGACTGTGGCCCACTGGGACGGAGGTTCAATTCCAGCAGTGGGGCTGGGCCTCCTACTCCCACCACCAGAGAGCAGTGATGCCCAAAAACAAAAAAAGAAAAAAACAACAAAAAAAGAAAAACCTGAATTTTTCCTTCGGTTCTTTCAGCTTGAGAAAGTCCAAAAGTGTTCTTTCCTTTTTTGGTTTCCAAGGGGTGCTCTAGCGAAGTGGGTGACTTGACTGAGTAGAAATACCCTGTTTCCCCCAAAACAAGTCCAGATCTTATATTTATTTTTCCTCAAGAAAACACTATAGGGCCTATTTTCAGAGGATATGCTATTTTTTTTAAGTATGGTACAATAATCTACATTTGTTCAAATATAGTTAAGTTGTCTTCTTCTGGAACATTATCATAACTCCAAACCCCAAATTCCATCCTGAGTTTCTTGCGACTCTATTTCCTTTAGAACCAGTCTCTCATGTTGAGCAATAGTGCTCTCATTCAATGAGCAGCTCTTAGCCATGTCAGCTCTCAGAGTGCATTGGAACCAACACTGTCAGTGATTGTATCCCATGAATTCTTCACCCAAATCACGACCTCTTGCAGGCAAGGCTTCACAAAGTTTCCACACTGATTTCTTGTCTTTCTATTTTCAATGTAGTTAATTTCCATGCACAAATGCTCTGTGAATGGCTTGTTTGTAGCAATATCAAGAGTCTGCAGCTAAGTCACCATGGGGCAGATGAGAAGGGCTGTCCGTCTGCAAAATGAGTGGGTTGTGCAGATAAGCTGCGTAGCCACGCCCATCACTAGGTCTTATTTTCGGGGTAGGGCTTATAGTGCGCAAATGCTTAGAAATTCTGCTAGGGCTTATTGGGTGGGTAGGTCTTATTTTAGGGGAAACAGTGTATTGTCTCACAGTTCTAAAGGCTCTGAGTCCAAAGCCATGCTCTCTTAGTACTAGGGAGGATCCTTCCTTGTTTCTTCCAGATTCTGGAAACGCTAGGCATTCCTTGGAGTTGTTTGACTGTCAGCTGCATCCTCACGTGACTACCTTCCCTCTTGCCTGTTTCTGTATGTCTATAAGAATACCAGCTGGGGCTGAGCCCCGGTGGCGTAGTGGTTGTGCGCGGGACTGCGGCCCACTGGGATGGAGGTTCGGTTCCAGCTCCACGGAGCAAAGGCTTGGCCTCCTACTCCCACCACCTGAGGGCAGTGATGCCCAAAAAACAAAACAAAACAAAACAAAAAAAAAGAATACCAGCTGGTCTGGGTCAGGTTAGGGCCCACTCGACTGCAGGAGGCCCTCACAATGATAATAGCATCTTCAAAGACCACAAGGTCAAGTTCACAGGAAGCACAAATCGGTATGTCAGCATATCTTTTAGAGGACCACCGTTCATCCATATCACAAGCCCAGAAAGTCAGCAGGATGGAAATCACAATTCTATGTAACCTAATCAGGAGGGGCACCCCTTCAATGCGGTCACCTAAGACTGATTAGAAGTAAACTACTTAAGGCGGGACGCTGTCCAAGGCTCTAACTGCCAGGAGGTGGCGATCACTGGGGCATCTTAAAAATGGTCTGTCACAGTTGTATTTTGATTGACCGCATAATTCCTTGGTCTTAAATTATACAGCTATAATTATATTTCACGTACCAAAAAACCTGAAGTCTTTCAGAGACATACATGCTTTATGAAGTTTAAAAATCTATTCCTGGGCTGAGCCCCAGTGGCGTAGTGGTTGAGTGCGGGACTGCGGCCCACGGGCTTGGCGGTTCAAATCCAGCGGCAGCTCTCCAGGAGCAAGGCTGGGTAGCTCTCACGACCACCAGAGGGCAGTGACGCCCCCTCCAAATATATTCCTTTGCTCAGGCCTCACAAGGACTTGATACTTTAAACTTCATAAAGTATACATTTTACAGAAACTCCTCATCAGTGATCCAAGATGATAATTAATAATTCTTGTCATCTTCACATTTGCCACTCAGAAACAAAATGAACCAATTTTAACAAAATTTCACTTATTACATTATACTGTTCCAGCAAGGGGTTATAGCTGAATTTTCATAACTTTACCCATGGGGATTTGTAACCGTGGCACAAAATCAAGCCCTGGAAGCTCAAGATGGCTCAGTTTCAGAAGGGGCTGTCTCTGCAGATGCCAGAGACGGAGTGTGGACTGGGGTCACACTCCCTGGACGTGGACCTTGGCTCCCTCCTTCACTTGATGTCTGCAACCTTGAGTGAGTTCCTGGGTTTCCTTGTGCCTCAGTCTCCTCATCTTAAAAACTGAGACAGGAGCTGAGCCCTGGTGGCGTAGTGGTTGTGCGCGTGACTGCGGCCCACTGGGACAGAGGTTCGATTCCAGCTCCACGGAGCAAAGGCTGGGCCTCCTACTCCCACTACCTGAGGGCAATGATGCCCCAAAACAAAAAAAACAAAAACAAAAACTGAGACAGGGGCTGAGCCCCGGTGGCGTAGTGGTTAAGTGTGGGACTGCGGCCCACTGGCTTGGCAGTTCAAATACAGCAGCAGCTCTCCAGGAGCAAGGCTGGGCCTCCCACTCCCACCAGAGGACAGTGATGCTCCTCCTCAAAAAAACTGAAGCAATAAGTTGTTTCACACATTAAAGGATTATATACTCATATAAACAAGAGAAAGATGTGGTTTTTGCATCTGTAAAAAGTTACAGTCTTGGAAACCCACAAGGGCAGTTCTCCCCTGTCTTGCCGGGTCTCACTCAGTGACAGTGACTTTGGCTTTGGGGTAATTGCTTAGAACACTAGCTGGCACAGTATACAGTTCACTGAAGGTTATGACAGTGCTTTTGCAATTCGAAACCCAAACCCAGGCCCCTGGAGTTGATTCTGACTCATCATGAAGCCTACGTGGGGCATCCATCTTTATGGAAGCAGACAGCCTCGTTCTCTCTTGGAATTATGGGTTGCTGGGTTTAGACTCCTCCCTTTGCAATTAGCAATCCAACGCCAAACTTGTTTGCAATAACAGTGAACTCTTTCATTAAAAGGAATTATTTTTTCTTAAGGAATTTGAATCTAAAATTTGAAAGAAGAGGAAAGCATTTAAAAAATAAAACTTCTTTCCCTTTCACAGGGTTGCTGGTTCAAATCCAGCAGCAGCTCTCCAGGAGCAAGGCTGGGCTTCCTACTCCCACCAGGACAGTGATGCGAGAAAAAATAAATAAATAAAACCATCTACTATTTCTTGACATAAAATTGTTCTCTGAGCTTTGAAAACCAAACCAAGGAAACAGATTCATTGTTTGGTTACAGACCCCTCCCTGTCCTTGGGAGGTCTAAGGACAGGCCCTTGGGGGAGGTGGTGAGTTTGGGGTGGAGCGGGGGCGGGGCAAGGCCTGGGAAGAGCAGGGAGCACAAGTCACAGCCCAGCTGGCAGCCTTTGCAGCAGGGAAACTGAGGCAGGAGCCCACTAAAGCACTAACTCAGCCAAAATTTTGTGATCATCCCCATCCCCAACTCCTGGGTTTATGGATCAGTCAGTCTGATGGAGGGAAGCTGAGGCTGCATGTTCTAGACGGGGCAGGTCTGGCTGAGGGACTGTCTAGAGAGCTGGGTCACTGAGAGGATTTCTAGGAAGAAGTGAACCTGCAGATGCTGTGTGGCATGAAAAAGATTGAGCGCCGGCTCTGCACCAGGCCCTGTGTGTGAGAGGGGACGCCTGGAGCGGTGCGTCTGCCTGTGCAGGTAGCATCCCAAACCCGATGCTTAATCTCTTCCAAGCTCTAGAGAGAGCACAGCAGAGGACAGCCAAGACTTCGCCACCCAGAAGTGGTTCTGTTAATAAGCACAGAGATGGGATTTCTTCAGCCTCCAGACACGCGGGGGGCATCAGAGGGGCTCTTGCACTAGGGAGGTGGTTTTTTTAAAATCATTTTATTGGGGGCTCGTACAACTCTTATCACAGTCCATCCATCCATCCATGTGTCAAGAACATGTGTACATTTGTTGCCCTCATCCTTCTCAAAACATTTGCTTTCTACTTGAGCCCTTGGTATCAGCTCCTCATTTTTCCCCTCCCTCCCCACTCCCTTTCCCTCACAAACCCTTGATAATTTATATATTATTATTTTGTCATGTCTTACACCGTCTCCCTTCCCCTACTTTTTTGTTGCTCAGCTCCCAGGGAGGGGGGTATATGTATATCCTTGTAATAGATCTCCCCCATCTCCCCACCTTCCTTTCACCCTCCCAGGGTTCCCACTGTCACCACTGGTCCTGAGGGGTTCATCTGTCCTGGATTCCCTGTGTTTCCAGTTCCCACCTATACCAATGTATATCCTCTGGTCTAGTCAGATTTGTAAGGTGAAATTGGGATCATGACAGTGGGGCGGGGGGAAGCAATAAAATAAAGCAATAGAGGAAAGTTCCATGTTTTATCATTGCTGCACTGCCCGAATGGCTCGTTTCCTCCCCGTGATCCTTCTGTAAGGGGATGTCCAATTGCCTACAGATGGGCTGTGGGTTCCCACTCTGCACTGCCCCTCATTCACAATGATATGATTTTTTTTGTTCTTTGATGTCTAATACTTGATCCCATCAACACCTCCTGATCACACAGGCTGTGTGCTTCTCTCATATGGGCTTTGTAGCTTCTGAGCTGGATGACCGCTTGTTTATTTTCAAATCTTTAAGACCCCAGATGCTACATCTTTTGAAAGCCGGATGCTGTCAGCTTTCTTCACCACATCTGCTTATGCAAACATTTGTCTTCAGCCATCATGTCAGGAAGGTGAGTATCATGGAATGCCAGTTTAATAGGACAAAGTGTTTTTGGATTGAGGGAGTACTTGAGTCCATCTGCTACCTTAGTACTAAACCTATAAATATATGCACCTAGATCTATTTTCCCATCACAATATATAAATATATTTACATATGTACATGCCTGTATTTACCTCTATAAATGCCCTTTGCCTCCTAGTTCTTTCCTCTATTTTCTTTTGCTTTCCTCTTGTCTCACTATCATGCTCAGCCTTCATTTGGGTTTCAGTAATTCAAGCCCTACCAGGCCTCCTACACCCTCGTCACCCCAGATTTTGAAATCACTTGTTGTTCCCTAGCCCCTGGGTTTGTTACTATCCATTTCCTTTCCCCTGCCTCCCCCTTCCCCATGCCCCCCCCCCAACCATCTATCCCGTTGTTTTCTCCTCCAGATTGTTTATCCCGCTTATTTTATCTAGATACACCTGCAGCGATAATAATATGCCCCAAAACAAGATAGAGCAAAAGAAAGCAACAGAAGGAAACAAAACAACAACAAAAACCAATGACAGAGAGAGAGAGAGAGAGAGAGAGAGAGAGAGAGAGAGAGAGACCGGTAAGTAGTTCCAGGTCTGTTTGTTGACCTTTAGGAGTGTTTTACTCATGAGGCTTTTGGTCGGTGTGCAGTGCCTCAGCTGGGCTCGTGGGTCTAAGGGGTCCTCAGCTCAGAGACCCTGGGCCCAGTCTGCTTGCCCCCCTCCCAGCTCCCCTTTAGTGGTCCTCTTTCCAACCTCGTGGATGGCACTGTTAGCCATATGCCTTGGAGCTTCTACCTGCTAGTTGTGCCTCACTTTTCTCAACTGTTAAATAGAGACAGTCGTAGTACCTCTGAGGTTCCTGTGTCAAATGTATGAAGGAAGACACTCTGCTTCCCAAAGGGAGGCTCCAGCTAGAGCGCAGGGCGCTCCCTGGCAGCCAACAGCAATCTTTGTGGGAAAGGAACTTGTTGGTCCCCGGAGGCCCCAAGCCCATTTTGGTTTCCACTCAGACCAGTAGTTAGGTCTGAGAGCTACAGAACCTGGAGGGATTGTTTCTTTAAAAGTATACTGTCCGTGGCTGAGCCCCGGTGGCGTAGTGGTTGTGCGCGGGACTGCAGCCCACTGGGATGGAGGTTCGATTCCAGCTCCAGGGAGCAAAAGCTGGGCCTCTTACTCCCACTACCTGAGGGCAGTGATGCCCACCCCCCAAAAAAAAAGTATACTGTCTGTACTTACACAGCCCATCTCAGGAAATAAATCTCAAAACAATGTCCTGCCAAACCCTCCATATATGTGGTTCTCTTTCTCCCCACCCCCCAACCTGGCCCCATCCTCCCTCCTCAATAACCTATTCCTCCCCTCTCCCTGTCCCCACCCTCCTTGTAGTCTTCAAAATCTTATCTTTGAGTGTATATACCACATTTCCCTCCCTTCATCCCTTCCTTCCCCAAAATAACTTTATTTCTCTGGGAGTCTGGAAGCTCAGAACTTCTGGAACTGCTTCGTGGTGCCCGCAGCCTTGGTGACCTTGAGCGCGTTGTTGTTGAAACTCTCAGGGCCCGCACCCAGCCACAGTGACAACAGTGGCCTGGTCTGGGCGTCCCTGCCGCAGGGGGGCGGGGAGGGGTGGCAGGTACAGAGACATGTTCTTGTGGCACTTGTCAAAGCGGTTGTACTGGCGGAAGTAATGCAGGTAGTCTCAGAGGACAACAATGATCCTTGCCACCTTCATCTTGGTCACCACGCCAGGCAGAACCGAACGTTGCCGGCATTCTTGTTACTGCAGGTGCCCTCAGTGGCCTCCTTGGGCATTTTGAAGCCCAGGCCCATTTCTTGTAGTAACGGGGGAGCTTCTCCTTGCCGGTGACCCTCTTCTTGTTCTGGAAGATGGCCGGCTGCTTTGGGTAGGCACGTTTCTTCTGAACGTCCGCCGTCTCCTTAACGGCTATGCAAGGGCTGGAAAGGAACACCACGTTTCTCTTTCTTTGTTTTTTCCTAGAGTAATCGTATTATTAAACATTTATCTTTGTACGATGGTCTAAGCTTGCAAAGCATAACGTTCTCTAGTCCCCCATGCCTTGCTGTGTGAGAGAATTGTTACTGTTTTTTATGGATACATACTATTCCATTGTGTAGGAGTTTGTCCATTCATTTCTCTAAAATAGGATCTGGGGCTTGGTTCCGTGTTTTGTGCTACTATGGAAACTGCTGAGGTAAGCATAGGTGTGCATAGCCGTGTCTGTCCGTGCTGTGGTCTTAAGGAAGTAGATCTCCAGGCCTTTCTTCCACAGCAGAACTGGATGGATTCCAGCCCACACCAGACTTCCAGCTACTCGCTGAGCGCACACTGTGGGTACTCCCACATTGGTATCCATGCCCACGCCCACCAGGTACCGCCCCCCCCCCCACGGTACACACACCCTAGATACGCCGGACACTGGCCCACGTGTGTGCATGCCCCCTCCCCGAGTGCCCAGCCTAGCTGTCCACACCCGAGACTCTAAGGCCTCCGCTTTGGGATTTGGGGAGTCGATGGCCCCTCTTCTCCAGGACCTCATCCCATCTCCCGTGCTCCTCCCCATGCCTGCGATGCCCAGGGCGCTGACAGGGCGGCTGGAGGCCTGGGGGGGAGGGGGTTGGGGGGCGCCGGTGACTTTGCACTGTGGGGCGGGGGCTGGAGAAGGAGGGAGCGCGCTGGAGCTGAGCCTTCAGCTGGTGTTGTGCGACAAAGGGGCCGCCTCCCCTGCGCCCGTTGCCCAGCATCGAGGGTGGCAGGGCGGGCGGGCCAGGCGCCCCACCCGTGCCCGCCCCGCCTAATCCCAACAAGCATGACCGCGGCGCCGCCGGCCGCCAGCAGGCCCTT
This sequence comes from Nesogale talazaci, assembly GCA_004026705.1. NCBI lineage: Eukaryota > Metazoa > Chordata > Mammalia > Afrosoricida > Tenrecidae > Nesogale > Nesogale talazaci. The sequence goes on along the minus strand of PVJH01013104.1, from coordinate 52,327 downwards.
TGTCCCGGCTCCTCGCGGGGCAGCTGCAGCCCGTACCCCCTTTTGTATCTCCCCGCGCCCCTCTCCGCCCTCGCCGGCTCAGCTGCCCGCGAGGCTGCCGCGCTCCACACCGGGCTTTTGCCTCCGGCACTCGGGCGCACAAAGCTGGGGCGTCGGCCCTAATCTGGGGTGGGGGCGGATTAACCAGAAGCGGAGAGAGGGGTAAAACTGGGGAGGAGGACCCTCCAGGGCGGGGAGTGCCCGGGAGGCAGGGAGGGGTGTGATGTGGGCAGCCTAGCTTTAGATTTGTGGGGTGCGTGTGCCCGGGGTGCGAGGGGGCAGGCTGGCACAGAGCGGGCAGTTCCGACGGCCTCCAATGGTCGCGCAGAGGCAGGCTTCTTGCAGCATTCAGTGTTTGGACTGTTCTCAGTGGTCTAGTGGGTTAGCACTGGGTCCCCAACTTCAAGGTCAGCAGTTCTACTCCACCAGCCCTTCAGGGGAGAAAGACGAGGCTCTCTGCTTTGAAAGAGTTACAGCTTCAGTAAGCCAAAGGGGCACCATGGTGGTGCCAGAGGACAATCTGCCACCTCTCCCTGCTGGCTGGGGCTCCTGCAGGGGCGGAGGGGGGCGGTTCTCTCCACACGCCTTTATTGCCCACCCACCCTCAGGAGTCCCCCCTCCCCCCACCCCCACATCTCCACCTTTATGCCCCACCCTCTCCACCGGCATGACCCTCAAACACCTCGGCCTTCTCAGACTGGAACCATAGTCCCAGCAGTTCAAAGGTCTCTCGGCTCACAAATGTGCTTCTCCATTGTCCATAGGCCACAGTCTCCCCTTCAGGCCTCATCCCATGGATCGGACAAGGCCTGACCACTCCACCCTCAAGCCCTGGTCCATGCCTCTCCCTCCTTTCTGACTTCTACACCCTGGTTCAGGCCCCTGCCCTCTCACAGGGACAATTGAAACCGCTACCGGTTGGGCCTTTCCCATTTACTCCCCACACTGCATAGCAACCTTCTAAAAGGTTACTTCCCCACTTTAGACAATCCCTCCAGTGGCTTAACAACTGACAAGGCCCTCTCTGAGCTGGCTCGTCCATCCTCTCTGTCCTCATCGTTCGGCAGGGTCTGATGCTCTCTCTACACATACAGTCTCATCCACAAGAGACCTGCTTCAAGAACTGTCAGGGGGTAGTCCCATCTTGAGAAGGGAATGAAATATTTCTGACTAGTCTGTTCCTCACACAACCACCCATCAGAACCCCAATGTTCAGGAACCTATGACCCATTCAGGAAAACCAGACCCTTCAAAGATGGTGAGTGCTGGCCCAGCTTTGCCCAAACCTTGCCCAAACACACAGGACAACCGGACTCCTCCCAGATTGGAAAAAGGGTACACATGGAATCCTGTCCTTCTTTAAGTTCTCTCAGGCCTCAGTGTCGAAAGGGGACACTCTGTATCTGTGAGGTTACTTTAACCCTCACCCAACCACCTCTCGGCCTCCAGACCCCTCAGGCTGGGGCGCCTCTCTTGAGGGCCAGGACTCCACTCTCTCTAGACTTATCTGTGTCACCTGCTACTGCTTCCCTTGTAGCCTCCACCCAGGTGGTATCAGGAAGCTACATCTGAGACGCCGCTCTTCACACCTGCCCCTTAGTGAGAGGCAGGAACTTACTTCATCCAACTGAGCCTTATTGTCGTCTACCATGGGCCAGACCCTCTGCAGGCCTTAGGCACACAGGTGACTCAGCTACAGCCCCAGTCTGCGGGGACCTCGCAGGGGAGACGGATAATGAGGGTGCAGTGTGATAGCGCCAGCAGAAGTCTATGCTGTCGAAGCACTTTCCAGAGCCCATTCTGAGGGGCGGTCAGTGCAAGGTGTCTGTGATCCAGGAGGTGGGAACAGAGGCCTCCAACTTTCCAGTTAGCAGCGGCGTGTGTGTTAGTCCTTTACACCACCCCAGGGGTAGCCTGTTGGCATGTGTTCTGTGTGAGGTGCAGTGGAGTTGGTTGCACCATGCAGTGACCCCATAGATGACAAAAGGAAGCACTGCTTGGCCCTGGGCCATCCTCACAAGTGTTGTGCTCGAGTCTACAATTACAGCCACTGTCGTAACCCGTTTCTCTTGGAACAGTTATTTTATTGGGGGCACTTAAAGCTCATCACCATCCATCCATCCATGTGTCAAGCACAATGGTACATCGGTTGCCATCATCAAATTCAAAACACTTTCTTTCTACTTGAGCCCTTGGTATCAGTTTCTCATGTTTGCCCCGGTCCATGCCCCCCCCCCCACCAAGAACCTTTGATAATTTATGAATTGTTATTATTTTTTCATGTCTTACACTGCCCAATTTCTCCCTTCATCCACTTTTCTATTGTCCATCCTCCTTGGAGGG
>PVJH01013104.1:0-49845 GCA_004026705.1 Nesogale talazaci | reverse complement strand
GTTCCCTGTTTCTCCCCTCACCTTCCCCTCCCCCTCCTGTTTTGGCTACTCTCAGTATGGGTCCCGAGGGCTTTCTCTGTCCTGAATTCCCTGTGTTTGCAGCCCTTATCTGTAACTGTGTACATGCTCTGGTCTAGCCAGATTTAAACATATATTGATAGGTTTAGTATTAAGGTAGCAGACAGACATTGGAGCTCTACTCAAGTACTCCCTCAATGCAAGAGCACTTTGTCTATTAACCTGGCATTTCATGAAGTTCACCTTTCTGACACCCTCGCTGAAGACAAAGTGGGTGCATAAGCAAATGTGGTGAAGAAAGCTGATGATGCCTGGCTATCAAAAGATACAGCATCTGGTCTTAAAGGATTGAAGGTAAACAGCGGCCATCTAGCTGAGAAGCAACAAAGTCCACATGGAAGAAGCCTATGTGATCATGAGGTAGGTGTCTACGGGATCAGGTATCAGACCTAGAACAAAAAATCATATCCCCCCCCCCCCAAATCGTACCATTGTGAATGAGGTGGAGTGTGGTAGTCATGTATTCGATATGTCAATTTCATGATTGAGATGTAGGGGGGTGTCTGGAGATAGCCATTGAGTAGGCAATGAGGCCTCTGTGTGTGGGCATGGCGTTCTCTGGAGACTTCTGGGAAATCTTTGGATATTTCCTTCGTGAAGATGAGAGGCCATCTCCCTAGTTGTTGGGAGTCAGTCTCCAAGATGGCGAACTATGGACAAGACAAAATGGCAGCATCCCAAAAGCTGGAGGAGCCAGAGGAGAAGCCACACAGCCTTACCCTGATGGAACCAGGCCTCTGAAGCTGGAGAAGCTCTGTGGAGACCCCTGCCAGCGCTGAGTGGCTTCTACCACCACTGGATGCTGTTGATGGACCCTGAGCCCTGGAAGTGAGGAGCCATGGAGAGACCTCTGCCAGCCCTGGGATTCTGCACTCACTGCACCCACTTTGTGAGTCAGAAGGAGACTTTATAGACTGATATTGGGCATGTGGGCTAATATCAGACTTATGACTTTGAACTGGACTGGGCTGGGATGCTTTCTCAATAGTCCACTCCTTTTGTATATAAACCTTACCCTTATATCCATATGTGTGTCTATGAATTTGTTTCTCTAGTCTACCCGGACTGACACAGGAAGTGCGGAATGGAGACCCAAAGCCCATCTGTTGGCAATTGGCCATCCCCTTACAAAAGGGTCATGGAGAGGAGACAAACCAGCCAGGGTGCAGTATGAATCATGTATCGATGAAACATACAACTTCCCTCTAGTTCTTTAATGCTTCCTTCCCACCTACCCCTGCCCCCAAATCATGACCCCAATTCAACCCCTTTCTTTGAGAGTCTTCCTCTTTTTCTGCTGACACCCGCTTTACCATGCATGAAGATCGACTTCTCCAGACTGGTCCCTCCTGATACCATGTCCAAAATAGGTGAGAGCCTAGCTCCTAAGTGGCTTTCTGTCCTCCAAGATGGATTTGTCTGTTCTTCTGGCAGTCTACAGGACTTTCAGTATTCTTCACCAACACCTTAATGGAAGGGCATCCATTTTTCTGCAGTCTTGCCTATCTTTGTACAGCTTTCACATGCATATGAGACAATTGCAAATACCATGGCTTGCATCAGGCACACCTTTGTATGCTCCGCAAAGTAGCACCTTTGATCTTTAACACTTTAAGACAGTGGTTCTCAACACTCCTAATGCTGCGACCCTTTAATACAGTTCCTCATGTTGTGGTAACACCCCTTCCCAACCATAACATTATTTTCATTGCTGTTTCATAATTGTAATTTTTGATATATGACCATTTTACATAAATCATAACACAGAGGCAGAATATTACCCTTATCTAAAATAAGCATCCATCATTTGACCATTTTACCTAGTACTGTGTTTCTTTTTAAAATATGTACGTAGGGGGCTGAGCCCCGGTGGCGTAGTGGTTGTGCCTGGGACTGCGGTCCACTGGGATGGAGGTTCAAATCCAGCTCCACCAAGCAAAGGCTGGGCCTCCTACTCACACCACCTGAGGGTAGTGATGCCAAAAAATATATATATATACACATATATATATACATGGAGATTTTATTTTTCCCCCCAATGATCTTATTGGGGGCTCTTACAACTCTTATAACATTCAATACATCATTTGTATCAAACATATTTGTACACATATTACCATATTCGTTTCCAAATATTTTCCACTCGAGCCCTTGGTATAAGCTCCTCTTTCCCCTCCCCTCTTTTTTAAAGAATCATTTTTTTTTTTTTTTTTTTTTAGGCATCACTGCTCTGGTGGTGGGTAGGAGGCCCAGCCTTTGCTCCTGGGAGCCGGAATCGAACCTCCATCCCAGTGGGCCGCAGTCCCGCGCACAACCACTACGCCACCGGGGCTCAGCCCTAAAGAATCATTTTATTGGGGGCTCATACAACTCCCATCATGGTCCACACATACATCAATTGTATGCAGACCACATTTGCACACTTGTTGTCATCATCACTCTCAAACCATCCTCCCTCCACTTAGGCCCCCAGTACCAGCTCCCCATATTTCCCTCCCCATCCCACCCCTGAATTGTAATTTTGCTACTGTTATGAATTAGGTGAGTCTTGTGAAAGAGTCATTCACCACCCCCCAAAGGGGTCGTGACCCACAGGTTGAGAACCCCTGCTTTAAGCGGTCTTGTTTGGCAGGTTGGCTCAGTGCAAATACAGCATTTGGTTTCCTCACTGCTGTTTCCATGAGCATTGATTGTGGAGCCAAGTAAAAATAAATCCTTTCAACTTCAACATTTCTCCAGGTGTCAGGATGTTGTTGATTGACCCAAGTCTTGAGCAAAGGAAATCTCTCCCTGAACACCCCCTCCCAGACACCCATGTTTTGTTTTATCTTGTTAAGTGCGTCCTCTTAGACAGTCAACGTTCCAGTGACCATGGGGAGAAACTCGGCCATGAAAACATAGAAGACAGAGACACACTTTGTGTCGGGGTGGAGAGCAGTAAGAGCTGACAGAGGCCCTGACATTAAGCTGGAGGACGGGTACAAGAGAAAACCCCTTGCTCTGGGGATGTGCAGAGGGTTCAGAAACAGGACAGTCCCAGGCTCTGAGGGTTTTTTTTTGGGGGGGGGCATCACTGTCCTCTGGTAGTTGTGGGAGCTACCCAGCACTGCTCCTGAGAGCCGCCGCTGGATTTGAGAATTTTTTTTGAGCCACACTCTCACTGTTTTTTTTATCGATAAAGCCAAGTTTCATTTATACAACTGTTAACAAAATCTTGCTCTTGTGAGCTTAGCTCAAAACATCCTATCACCATTTCCTGGAATGCTGAGAAGAGTGAAGTCAATAAAGTATCCCACTTATCTTCAGCTCCACCCGGAACTCCACAGTTTGAGTGTGTGTAGGGGTGGGGGGTGGTGTGGTGTCAGTAATCCATGTGAATCTGGAGGCCAGAAGTCCTCTGCGCACAAGACCTTGGACGCCATTTCAAAGCCAACAGAGATGCTTCCAAACACACACACACACACACACACACACACACACACACACACACACCTAAAGCTGACTCTGTGGGAGCCACCCAAATAGCATACACCATGCTCCAGAACATGCCGGTGTGTGCAGGTGAGTATGTCTAGCACCATGTGAAGAAGCTCTAGCTTCTTTTCACCTGAGGGTTTGGGACTTTGGGTTTTGAGGAGAGATGTTGGAAAGGCTCCAGGAATTGTGCCCCTGAGGAGTCAATGTCCTGAAACTGTGGTCTAATCTGAGGCAGAAGAGTCTCCGACGAAACCCAAGTAGGTGCTCAGACTCCTCTCTCGGGGCTCATGGCTGCCCATGCCCAGCCCTCCCTGGCCTCTAACCCTTCCTGGGCTGTGTCCTCATCCCGTCACATCCTCTGCCCCCACAATCTCATCTTCACGACTTCAACTCCTCCACTATGCCCGCCCAAGCCTATGAAGGCCTCAATACTCCTTCTACTCCTCCCTGCCCCCAATGCCCAACCCTTTTTTTCATATATAGCCTTAGGTAACTATTTAATTAATAGAAGTTTATTTTCTCACAGTTTAGGAAGTCTGGGCTCAGGGTGCTATCTCTAGGGAAGTCTCTCTCTCTCCACCTTTCTCTCTCTCTCTCTCTTTCGCTCTCTCCCCCCTCCTGGAGAAGGATCTTCCATACTGTGCTTGTGTTTCATGTTATGCCCTCCTCTCATCCATGCCCTCATCCATGCCTCTCATCTTATGCCCTCTTCTCATCCATGAGTTATTCCCATCCCCATAGCCGGTTGACCCTCATTCCATGACCCTCACCTCAGCTTCAGCACCATCTTTCCCAATTCCCCTCTGCTTTTCAGCCTAACCAGCAAGTCCCAACAGTAATAAATGCAGAGATCACTTATTTTGTGTCAAGATAGATGCAGACACCATTCTTGATGCTTTTCCAGCTTTGACTCATTTAATCAGGGACCCTAGAAGGTAGAAACTATTATCACCCCCACTTTGTAGATAAGGAATGTTATGAATTGAATTTTATCTCTCAAAAATGTGTTATAAATACTAATCCCTATACTTGTGGATATAATCCCACTTAGGAGTGTTTTTTCTTTGTTACATTGAAAAAAAAAACAACACAAAAAATCCTCACTGCCATCAAGTTGATTCTGACTAAGGCAACCCAATAGGACAGGGCTGAACTGCCTCTGTGGGTTTCTAGCACTTCCAAGTCTTTTCTGGAGAAGAAACCCGGCTTTCTCCCACAGATCACCTGGTGGTCTTGAACTGCAAACCTTGTGGGTCATAGTCCAAAACATAACCATTATGCCACCAGGATGCCCCTTTGTTATGTGCAAAGGCGATATTAATGCAGGGAGTGCTTAAGTTAATGCAGGGAGTGCTTATATCTTTGCAATATAAGAATAGATGAGGACAAGAAGCAAGCAGAGATAGGGCTTAGCCACTTGGCCACGGGGATTTGGTATGGAGGTGAGATGAACCCACCCTGTTTCCCTCCCTCCCTCCTGCCTATTTTCAACCAACAGGTAATCACTTTATCGCAATCATTGACTGGGGCATCTGCGATGGTGACGTCAGACTGCGCAGGCCCCCAGCCTCGTGAGTCGCAGTAGCCCCTCATCGGACCCCCAGGCCAGGCGCCCCGACCGGCCCTTTTCCCTTCGAGGTGCTTCTCCTCTGCGCCCCTAAGGGGGGGATTGGAGGACTCTCAGTGCACGGGTGTCACTCCGCTGTCCTTGAAAGCCAAGGTGGCGGCGTGGTCTCCCGGCTGGCTCGCAGACTTGTTCCAGGAGCAGGAGCCGCCAAAGGAAGCACCTGGCCACCGGCCACCGGCCACCGGGGCCAGTCTGCTGCCCCCTCCTTCCTGCCCAGCGCAGCAGCCCCCACTACCCTACTCTTGAGGGGGGCGTGGAAAGTCTAGCGTTCCTGAGAACCCCCCACCTGCCTCTGAGGCCTTGGGAAGCGAGCCTAGGACTGGGTGTTGGGTGGAAGAGGGAGGGGAGGAGGGGGAAGGACACCCCCCCACCCCCGCTTCTCCTAATCGCCACACTCCGCATTATTACCCGCCTAACGCAGCGTGCTTTTAAATAAAATATGCAAAGATTTCCCTCTCAAATTATCTCCCCAGGCAAGCGAATGAACACAACTCCAGCTTGTTAATGGAAAAAATGCAAATCGGACATCCCCCCATCTCCCCCAGCCCCTAGGCTCGGCGGCCCAGCTAATGTGCGTTCCTCATTTCTGGAGGTGTCTGTTTCCAGTGAAGACTCTTCCTCTGCCAAGGCGGGGCTTCCACCGGAGAGTCCTAGACACGGGAAGCTCACCTGGGGGGTGGGGGGGGGGGGTGAAAGGCTTCCTGTGTCCAGTGGTGGTGGGGAACTGCCGGTCTGTCTCTCAAACCTCCTCCTCCTCATCTGAGATCTGGGAGGGTCCTTCCTGGGGCAGCCATCAGAGACCCTGAATTAACACACATTAACACACCCGCAGCTGCTCCCCGACAGGTTGGAGGTTTGAGCCCATTCAGAGCAGCGGTGGAAGAAAGGTCTGGCGATCCGCTTCTGAAAACTCAGCCCTGCCGAACCCACAGTTCCGACTGACACTTGTGGGTGGGGTCGTCCCCCATCTATGCAAAGGCAACGCGGTCCGGTGGCTGTGAGGAGACCTTGGCACTTGGTAGAGCCCTTGAGAGATACAGGGAAGGCTCCAACAGAGGGGCCCTTTGCCCCCTGAAGCTCACAGTCTAGTAGGAAAAAATTGAACAAGATCATTGAAAATCAGAGAATGTCCTAATCTAGCAACCCCAATCAACATCATACAGGACCACTGGCCTCTTCCTGATGGGGAGCCCTGGAAGGCACACCACCACCTAGGTGGCAGTCATGCCAAAGCAGCAGAAGCTGGAGATACAGAACTGCAGAACCCATCAGATGAGGCCCACGTGCAGCGCCAGGCTGAAAGACCCCTGGAGTGTGTTCTTCCCCAGCATGACAGTGAACGCTTTGAGAGCAGACCTAGAGCTTCCCAAATACCCCAAACTCAAGCTCAGCGATTCAGTATAGAGGGAGGGCTACGTAGGCAGGCTTCAGGAGGAAGAGGAGGCTCTCCACCAGTCAAGCTCCCCCCTCCCCCCGTGGACCCCAGGGAGCAGTGGCACTCTGTGGCCCAGGAGTCAGAAACCACCGGAAGGCAGAACCAACAGTTTCGGTAGCTGGGACAAAGACACGCAGGTTTTAATGCTGGACTGGGTACTGATTCAAAAATTTTGCTGCAAGGATATTATTAGGATAGTTGGCAAATTTCGATCCTGTATTATATTCTGTATTTCCCTATTTTGATCTTAAATTTCCGGAATGTGATCATTAAATTGTGGTGACACGAAAAAGTCTGCCTGGTTTGAAGTGAGAGACGTCAAAGTGTCAGGAACCTTGGTGGGACAGTGCTTATTCGTGGGCTGCTAACCCTGAGGTGAGCAGTTTGGAACCACCAGCTACTCCGCAAGGGAAAAGAGGAGGCTTCCAGGTGGTCTTGGAAACCCACAGGGGCAGTTCTACCCTGTCATGGGTCCTTATTCCCCCTCCACGTCTAGAATTAGAAACGCCCTTTTAAGATCAAAAGGGCAACATTTAACCAAGGACAAAGTTCACATGGTTAGGGGGAAAAAGGAGAGATGGAAACAGGAAATACAAGGAGGAAGAGGGATAGGGTACTGCAGTGGAAAAGTGGAAATAAGTGTTGGATGGAAAACAAATGATCTGTTCTGTGACACCGATAAAAAACACTTCTTGAAAAAGGAAGTAAATTGGGGCTGAGCCCCGGTGGCGTAGTGGCTGTGTAGGACTGCGGCCCACTGGGATGGAGGTTCAATTCCAGCTCCACAGGAGCAAAGGCTGGGCCTCCTACTCCCACCACCAGAGGGCAGTGATGCCCAAAAAACAAACAAAAAGAAAAAGGAAGTAAATAGTTGGAGCGGGGTAGATGAAAGGAGATGGGCTGGGAGCTGATAACGAATGAAATGGATGAGAATACCATTTTTCTACATTTGATTTTTCCTCCCACGTCTTGTTTTTAAATAAAAGTAACAACAAGAAATGTGATGTGCGTCAGGAGAAGAAGGGACAGGTCGAGCAGGAGAATGCTGCCTGGTCCAGGAGGCTGAGGCCGGTTTTCCAAGAGAGGAGGCGTGCTGGTGGGGCTGTGGGATAGGCAGTGGACTGCTAGTCACCAGGCTGCCGGCTCAGAACCACCCGCTGCCTTGTGGGAGAAAGATGAGGCTGTCTGGTCCTGTAAAGACGTGCCTCTTAGAAATCCGTCGAGGGTCACGATGAATTAGAATAGCAGTAGGTTTGGTCTCCTTTGCTCCAGGAGAGGAGTCTCTAAGCAGAGACTTGGAGGAATCTGGAGCTCAAGGAGTGATGAAGGATGGGGCAGGGAGGAGTTCTTCAGGCCAAAGGTCTAACAGATACTCATGGTTGGGTTGGTAGACCTGGAAAAAAAAAAAGTAAAGTGGACAGAAGCAGGACAGAGAGTGGAAATAAATGGGATTAGAGAAGACTTTGCGTTGCCTGGTATGGGCTTGGGAATTTTTTGTTTGTTTTTGTTGTTGTCTTTGGGGGGCATCACTGCCCTCTGGTGGTCGTGGGAGCTACCCAGCGCTGCTCCTGAGAGCCGCTGCTGGATTTGAACTGCCAAGCCCTCGGGCCACAGCCCCCCACTCAACCACTTACGCCACCGGGGCTCAGCCAGGGCTTGGGAATTTTATCTTTAGAGTGAGGGAGTTGTGAGTAGAAGTGAGAGCATTAGATTTACCTTGGGGAAAGACCACTCTGTACGGTTTAACCTAGAACATCCACTCCACTCTTGGGTGTCCACTCGACTGACTGGACAGCAGAGGCTCAGAAAGAGATGTGTGTACCGGTGTTCTACTCACAAGAGAATTAGTGCTTGATTCACAGCACTAGTGCCAGCAGCTGACCGATGGAAACAATCAACAGATAAATGGATAGATTGTGTAACAGTCGCCTAATCTGGTGTCAATTTGAGGATTAAGCGTACAGGGGTGGGGCTGAGCCCCGGGGGCGTCGTGGTTGGGCGCGGGACTGCGGCCCACTGGGACGGAGGTTCAATTCCAGCAGTGGGGCTGGGCCTCCTACTCCCACCGCCGGAGAGCAGTGATGCCAAAAAAAAAAAGAGTGTAGGGGTGGAGTCTAGCCTGTCAATCTGGAGATAGCCAATAAGACCTCTGTGTGGGCGTGGCCTTTTCCTCTGAGAATTCTGGGAAACCAGCTCTATTTCCCCTTTGGAGGTGGGAGACTCAGTATTCATTCCCGGGGAGACATTGCAGCTGACAAGACACATGGCAGCATGCTGATAGACCCGGAGCCCTGGAAACTGGGGGAGCCACAGGGAGACCCCTGCCAGTGTTGAGACGCTTCTACCTCCACTGGATACACAAGACTCTGCACCCACTGGTCTGTGATTGTCCTGGTGTCATTGCATGTGCTTTGTGAGTCTGAAGAGGACTTATAGATTGATATCAGACATATGGGCTAATATCAGATTTACGACCTCGGACTGGACTGGGATGTTTTCTCAATGTTCAATTGCTCTTGTATAGAAACCTTTTTCTTATAAAAAAATAAATATTTCAAGAGAAAAAAAAGAAAGACCACACTGTACGGATGGCCTCAAATATAACGGTGTGAAAGGGGAGATCCTTATTTGGGAGGTGGATTAGAATTAATTCTCTCCCCTCAGCCAGAATTTCTGACTCTTCCCTTCCAATTCCCTCTCCCTTCCCAACAACAGGTTGGAACTTAAGTGTCAGGTTTCAAAAATAGGATCGGCCCATTCCCAAAGTCTTCATTGTTTTCCTCATCTTCAATTCTTTCCCCATTGTCATCATCGGGAAGCAATATGGCTGATGATTAAGGAAGGGGTCAGACTCTGAACCACGTTATCTGAATTCCAATTCTACCTCTATAACTGGGAGCTAATGGCTTAGGGGAAATTTTTTTTTCATTATTGCCTTTGCTTCCTCATCTATGAAATAGGAATGATGATAATATTACTCACTGGGAAGTGGTGAGGATTGGGCACATTGTTATGTGTGTTGTGCTTAGAATAATTAGGCTCAAAATAAGCAATGAATCAGTGTTCATTGTTGCTATCATCAATGTTGATACTGAGCCTCTCGCTTCTTCTACCCAGCACTGTGTTGGTGAATGAAGATGGAGAGAAAGGGAAGGAGTGATAGGCTCTTTCACTCCAAGATCTCAGCCTCACTGCAAACATGGAACATGGATCTGTAAGCAACGGGAAAAAATGCACTGTAGTGTTGCTAATAGCAGATACTGTTGGAAACGGAATGGCTAATGATTGTTACATCCAGTACGGTTTCTTTCTTTTTCTTATCATGAAATTTATTAAACTACAATTTGATGAAATCTCACTCTCGAGGGAAACTAGATAAAGCATTTAAGGTCTGGCTCTCTATTTTTTTTTTTTACAACCGCATGAGGACCTACAATGATCTATCTCCATACAATTTTTAATTACAATAGAATATTATGTGAAGTAACATAGGAAGGGACTTCCAAAAGGTTTGTGGACATTTTTGAATCGAGATTTCTTTGTGTTTAATTTTGTTGTTGGGATCTTTTTCTTTACATGAAACCCAGGATAGGCACGAGAGCTGACAACTGGATCAATCGCTCCTCGGGCTGTTGCAGATGTGTGTGTGTGTGTGTGTGTGTGTGCGCGCGCGCGCGCGCATGTGCAGAGGATGGGGAGCCAACCACAATGCATACAAGAATGGACAGAAAGTTGCAAACTTCACTATGGTGATGAACGCACAATAACAATGCGTTTAACTATATTTAAACCACTGACTCATAGGGTACACAAATGATATGCTAATAAAGCTGTTTTTGAATAAAACCTCATGGAAAACAAACCTAATGCCCAGCAGTAAACAAGTAAACACTGCCTTACAGAGGATCACAAGGATGGGCCAGTGAGGGTACAACTTTCCTCTAGTTACCTCCTTTAATGCCCCCCTCCCGACTATCATGACCCCAGTTCTACCTTACAAATCTGGCCAGACATGTGCACAGGCACAGATCAGAGCTGGAAACACAGGGATCCAGGACAGACAAACCCCTCAGGACCAGTAAGGAGAGTAGCGATACCAGGAGGGTAAGGGTAATGGGGGAGAGAAAGGGGGAACCGATCACTAGGATCTACATATAACCCCCTCCCTGGGAGACAGACAACAGAAAAGTGGGTGAAGGGAGACATTGGTCAGTGTAAAACATGAAAAAGTAATAACTTATAAAGTCTGTGGGGGAGGGAGGGGAGAAAATGAGTTGACACCAAGGGCATAAGTAGAAAGAAAGTGTTTTGAGAATGATGAGGGCAACGAATGTACACATGTGCTTGACACAATGGATGGATGTATGAATTGTGATAAGAGCTGTATGAGCCCTCCCCCCAAAAGTGATTTAAAAAAAAAAAAAGAAAATGGAATGAAAGGATAATGGAATTTTCCCGTCAACTTTTGAAGGCCCAATGCCTACTACCTAGCAAGTACTCAGTAAGTGTAGATTTTTTTGTCCAGAGGAAGCACACACTTGGACCATTATCTTTCAATTCCATCTTTCCATGAACTTTTCGAAGCGCTCTTATGCATGTCAGTCAACGACAACCCGCAAACCCCTGCTCTACATGGCATGAAACTGTTTAGAGACCGTTCCCTGCTCAAGACCACAGGAACTATAAAATCATTTTAATACCTTTTTTTTGGTCACAATAAAAAAACACGTACTATGTAAAGCCTATCAGGAGGAAGCGGCTATTTCCAGCATCATGCGGTTTGTAGACTGGTGCCTGGCATCTTGTTTTGTTTTGTTTTTGTTTTTGGACCTCACTGCCCTCTGGTGGTGGGAGTAGGAGGCCCAGCCTTGCTGCTGGATTTGAACTTCCAACCCACTGGGCGGCAGTCCAGCGCACAAGCACCACGCCACCGGGGCTCAGCCCGACAATGGCATCTTGATGCTACTTTCATACATGAACTCTTGGAACCAGGTTTACCGCCCTCTGTGGACTGAAACCTAGCTTCTTAGGTCTGCAAGAATTCAGGCTGATGCCACTTCCCAGAATTCTTTAGTGTGGGTTCTTGGACGCTGCTGGGAACCATCTGGACACCTTATTTACTGTGGGCCACCTAGAGAGATTTCTTGCCCAAGACAATGTCACCTGGCTGGAAATCCGTATCAATTTCAGCCTCATCTTTTTCAGTAACTCAGACCTCTCCCTTGCGGATAGTTCCTCAGAACGAGTTCTGATGGAGTGTGGACCCCACATAAAGGACGGTCACTTTGACACAAGGTGCATTGGTGCTGGGAACCTTACAAATTAGAATGGGCCCTACACGTCTCAATAATGGATTCTGTCTCTCTCGACACCGGCACCGCAGGAAGTGTGCCCATCCTGTTGCTCTCGATCCAGCCGCTGGCAGAGATGTGGCCAGTAGTGTGTAGGTGCCCCTGCCAGGGCTGCCCTTCTCCAAGTCACACAGAAGATCGCCAGCAGAAGGCCCCCACACCAGCCCCAGCCCCCCAGAAGCTGCTGGTGGCCAGTTGCTGTCCCTCTCCGGGGCTTTGCAGGTGTGTCTCACTGAGCATGTGTGTCCTATACTGTTTAGGGGGGTTTTCATTTGATTACATTTAAGTGCAAATGCCAGGGGCGAAGTTGTAAATGTCATGTGACTTCAGCCATCTTTTAGAAAGAAAACAAAACCCTGTCATGCAGTGGTTCCAACTCATACCGACCCTCTCTCCAAGGCAGGGGAGAGCTGCTTCCTGGGCCTGGGGGTCGGGACTGCCAGTCGCTGTGGGAACACCTCGCCTCAGTCTGCTCCAGCAGAATGGCTTGTGGGCTTCTATCACAAGCCACGTGGTTAACAGACCTACATTTAACCCACTGTGCCCTGAGGGCTGCTTTCAGGACGAATAGGTTGGCAGGGCTGACAAGGACGAGCCAGTCAGGGTGCAGTAAGTATAGCACATACAACTAGACATATAGTTGTGATCTCTTGATGGTCCTATTTGAGAGTGGTTTAAAATAATTTGAATGGGTGTATTTCCCAAATAATTGTTAATGTGCACAAATGACTTTGAAAAGAACATTTCTAGGGCTGAGCCCCGGTGGAGTAAGTGGTTGAGTGCGGAACTGCAGCCCGTGGACTTGGCGGTTCAAATCCAGCGGTGGCTCTCAGGAGCGGCACTGGGTAGCACCCACGACCACCAGAGGCAGTGATGCCCACGAAAAAACAACCAAAAAAAGAACATTTCTATATAACTCTGTTTAAAAATACGTTGTTTTGGTTAAAAATGAGCAATGGTGAGCCTGATCAAACCTAAGGGAAATACAAACCAAAACCACAATGAAATAGCACTTCACAGTCATTTGGATGCAATCTTAGTTCTCTAGTACTCCGAAAACAGCAATTCCATGGAGTGTTAATCTGAGTAGACTACAGAAACAAATCCATAGACACACATATGTGGATAAGAAAGAGGTTTATATACAATAGCAATTGAACATTGAGAAAACATCCCAGCCCAGTCTGATACTAGCCCATATGTCTGATACCAATCTTTGTCTTCTTCAGACTCACGAAGCACATGCAATGACACCAGGACAATCACAGGCCAGTGGGTGCAGAGTCTTGTGTACCCAGTAGCAGTAGAAGCATCTCAGCGCTGGCAGGGGTCCTCTAGCCCGAGGCTTCTCTAGTTATCAGGGCTCAGAGTCTATCAATCAGCATGCTGCCATGGGTCTTGTCAGCTGCCATGTCTCCCAGGGAGTGAGTCTTGTGTCTTATCTAAGGGACTGAGTAGTGAGTCTCAAACTTTCAAAGTGGAAATATCACTGGATTTCCCAGAATTCTCAGGAGAAAGCCATGTCCACACAGAGAGCTCATTGGCTATCTCCAGATTGACAGGCTAGACTCCACCTCTCCACTCATAATCCTCAAATTGACAGCAGATTATGTGACTGCCACAGATGGCTTAAACGCATTTATTCTCTGAATTTAGGAGGCAAGAAGTCCGAATGCAAGGAGCCAGCCAAGGCAAGACTTTCTCCTTTGGCTCGCAGTTTAAGATGGGGGCACCTGTCTCCTGTAGGCATCGACGGGTCCAAGATTCTTCAGAGAGCGCCGTGTATCTTGGCACCAATCTCTCCTGAGTCGAGTAGGTTTCCAGTTGCTGGTCCAAAGGACCCTCCCCTCCTGGCTCTGATTTGTGGTTGCTGGTGCCACTCTGGGATCCCTTCTCCATCCTTTTCTCTCTGATAAAAGATGCCACGGGCCGCACCCCAGGGAAAGTTCCCTTACATTGGACCAGAGCTCGGAAGTGGGTTCAAGGTGTTGCATATTACCCTCCAGGAAGTCCTCGTCACATAACTCCCACAATACACCACCATTACAAGGCTGTCAGGCCATTGGGAATCATGGTTCTCCCAATTTGACACAATTCACTTGGGGACACAGTTCAATCCATGACAGATATGACTTTAATAAAAAAAAGGAAAATGGCAAGTGCTGTAAAGGATGGAGAGAAACGGAATGAGACTATGAAGTGGCGCAGCCACCCTGGGAGACACTCTAGGAGTTCCTCAAGAGCAAGCACGCAGCTCCTTTTAATCTATCACACCTTTTAGGACAGATTCTCAACAAATGGGTCCTCCAAACTTACCCTGTGACCTGGCAACTCCACCGTTAAGCAGATACAGCCAAGAGAAAGCATGTGCTCACACAAAAATATGCATGTCAATGCTCCGAGCAGCACTATTCTTCATAGACAAAAGAGGGAACAACAGCGATGTCTGAGTGATGAGTGGATAAACAGACTGTGGTGGGTCATACAATGGAATGTTACTTAGCAATACATATAAATGAAGTGCTGGTACGTTCTACAATATAAACACATTTTAAAAAAATGTTGTGTTGGGCTGAGCCCCGGTGGCGTAGTGGTTGTGCGCGGGACTGCGGCCCACTGGGACGGAGGTTCAATTCCAGCAGTGGGGTTGGGCCTTCTACTCCCACCACCGGAGAGCAGTGATGCCCCCCTCCCCCCCAAAAAAATGTTGTGTTATATGAAAGATGTCGATCACAAAAAGGCCTATTGTATGACTCTATTCATATGAAAAGTCTACAATAGGGAAACTTTAAGGAGATGAGGACTAGACTAGCGCATGCTTAGGGCAGCGGGTATTGGGGACAGTGAAGCGTGACTGCTAACAGACATGGTGGGGTTTTTTTTTAGGGTAATGAAAATATTCTAAAAATGTACCGTAGTAAGGGTTGTACAACTTGTGAATATCAAAATATCAAATTGCTCCTTTTAAGTGGGTGAATTATGTGGTGTGTAATTTAAATCTCAAAACTGATATAACAAAATAATGGTACTCGTACTTCAATATGACTGCAGAGAATGACTTTAAGGAAAGCAAGTCTTCATTTTGCTGAGAATGTTTCCAGAGTCTTTCTGGTTTGTTTCTGTGCTGAATCAAGGTCTAATGACTCCCAAAATGTCATCTCTTCTGGTTCCAACTATCACACCAGTGTAGATGCAGCGTTGCTCACCCAAGGGGAACTGCCTTCTATGGTCTGACAGGCTCGGCCTCCAGCCCCACCTTAGTCCCCTTCTCCCTAGCACCTAGGAAGGTGAGCCTCCAGAGAAGTTGTGCAGTCACCTAATCCAAAGCAAAGTATTTCCTCTCTCCTCATGCCTCGGTTTCCCATCCATGGCCTCCCATCAGACTGGAATGAGTCTTGATACCCAGTTTCAGGGCCAACTCCAAAGAGAACTCAATGATATTTTCAACATCAGGTGACATTTTTTACAATGCTAGACTTCAGAGCACACTATAAGATCAATTACCTAGTGGGTCAGAATTTGAAGGCCAGCAACTTCCATGAGGACAATTTGTATCTGCCCTGGGCAAAATGATGATTGACAGCAAACCAAAGCCAAACTGAAGGCCATGGTGTCGGTGCCACCTCGTAGTGACCCTCTAGGACATTGCAGAACTGCCCCTGTGAGTTTCCAAGACTGCATAACTCGTTCCAGGTGTAGAAGGCCTCATCTTTCATGGAATGGCATAAGGAATGTCAAAGAAGGAACTGCTGCACTTTAAAAAGCACTGTCAATGTTTAACCATTTCAACGTATAATCAACAACTGATAGCATTCAAGAAAGAAGTCCAAGCTGCACTGAAGGCATTGGCAAAAAATACAGGGAAGGGCAGAATAGCAATTGAGATGCCCTTGTAGTTCACAGCTCAATGTGTCACCACTTCACCATCAGGGTTCCTGAGAACAAACCTGCAAGGCTTCCAACTGCCAAATCATTTCAGAAATAGACTTCCTCTTCTTTCTCCTTCAGTGAACTTGGTGGTCTTGAACTCACTTTGTGGTTAGTAGCCCAACCTAGAGCATCACCAGTGCTCTTTGCTTAACCACGGGTGTCCTTTATTCAGGGAGTCCGAGTGGCTTAGCAGCTAAAGCTGGCCAAATTCATCCCTGCTTCACAAAGAGAGATGAGACACTCTCTGTAAAGACTATGGTCTGGGAAGCCCTGTGGGGCAGTACTACGCTGTCCTGTGTGCTGCTCTGAGTCACCATACACTTGATGGCAGTGGGTTTCAAAATTCTCTTCTGCTTGAGCTTTTTCAAAATTAAGAATGAGGGGCTGAGCCCTGGTGACGTAGTGGTTGAGTGCGGGACTGCGGCCCATTGGCTTTGCGGTTCAAATCCAGCAGCAGCTCTCCAGGAGCAAGGCTGGGCCTCCCATTCCCACCAGAGGGCAGTGATGCCACCCCCCCAAAAAAAAAGAAATAAGAATGATCCTGTAGTACTGGGGCTAGTCTCTAATGCCCACTGCTGTAGAGGCAATCCTGACCCCACTGAGGGTAGAAGAAATGGCTCTTCACGGAGTTCTGACTTTCCATGAATGTCTGAGAGCCAGTCATACTCACCGGACTACCTGATGGAGCAAAGGGTGGTTTAGTCTTGTTAAGATCACAGAAACCACTGCGCCCCCCATTTCTCAGCAGTCATCTTGCCTGGGATGATTTCATGAAGAAAATAAATAAATCCGCCAACGACAGATGTGAAAAGCAGGGCTCTGGGTTAGAAGAGCACCACTGGGGGCGTAATGAGTTACTCGCTGGGCTGTTAACTGTAAGGTCAGCTGTTCGAATCCACCAGTCTCTCTGAGGAAGATGGAGCTGTCTGGCCTCATACATATTTGTAATTTCAGATGCCCAAAGGGGTGGTTCTACTCTACTAGGTCACAATGAATTGCAGACAACTTGATGGTCGTGGATTTGAGGTTTTGTTTTGGGATTACTGAGGGGTAATGGTGGGTCCCGGGGACTTGGGATGGCACTCTGATAGAAAGTAGTAGTTTTCGAAGCTGCATTGTATTTTTTGGGGGAGGGAGGGGGCATCACTGCCCTCAGGTGGTGGGAGTAGGAGGCCCAGCCTTTGCTCCGTGGAGCTGGAATCCAACCTCCATCCCAGTGGGCCGCAGTCCCGCGCACAACCACTACGCCAC
The DNA here is from genome assembly GCA_004026705.1 of Nesogale talazaci. Lineage (NCBI taxonomy): Eukaryota > Metazoa > Chordata > Mammalia > Afrosoricida > Tenrecidae > Nesogale > Nesogale talazaci. The sequence continues at coordinate 32,696 of PVJH01013104.1, read as the reverse complement.
CGGGGCTCAGCCCTGCGTTGTATTTTTGCATTAAATTTTAAGTTTGATGATATATAATTCACATACCATATTTAATTCAGTGGCATAAACATATTAGAGACAGATGCAATCATCACCACAATCAATTTTAGGATATTTCTCCAACTGGTACTTAATACTATTAAGTACAGTTCCCTCCACTGCTCTGTCATACTCACTGCCATTAAGGTCTTTCAGAGGCACTGACCTACAAGACAGAGGACAACCGCCTCTGTGGGTGTCCAAGAGTGTCAGTCTTTTTCTTTTTTTAAGAGTGTCAATCTTTACCGGAGTGAAACGCTGCATCTCTTTCCCGGGGAGCAGCTGGGGACTAGAACTCCTGGCCTTGTGGTTAGCAGTCCAGCCTGGAACCCACAAGGCATGGGCTCCTGCCCCGCCACAACCCTCAGCAACTATTCATCGACTTACTGTCTCTTGCTACAGGGTTACCAATGCTGCATTTTCACAGCGCTCTTTGTGTGATGGAGAACGTGTTGCCGGTATCAAAGAACGAAAGGACAGTGATGAAGACTAGTGAGGAGGGCTAATGTCTACCAGGGCTGACACTTCTAATACAATGGTCAGAACGCTGGTGCACTTTCTTTCCGATTAATTTCTCTAATTAGACTTCTTACATAGCTTCAGTTCTAGTGCATAAGCACGAAGAATCCTAGTTTTTTCGTGTTCTATTTTCATAATAATTTCCCACGCCATTACATAGATTTTTGCCTATTACTTCTAATGGTTTTATAATGTTGTATTCTACAAACCACAGTTTATTTAATACATCCTCTATTGCTAGATATTTTAACTGCTTCCAATTTCTTAACCAGAATAATGCTTGTGCTAGTCTGGGTAGAGTAGAGAAACAAATTCATAAGCACACATATGTATATAAAGGAGAGGTTTATATATGAGGAGTGAGAAAGCATCCCCACCCAGTCCAGTCCAAGCCCACAAGTCTGACTTTAACCCATATGTCTTATACCAGTCAATAAAGTCCTCTTCAGATGCACAAGGCACATGCAATGACACCAGGACAATCACAGACCAGTGGGTGCAGAGTCTTGTGTATCGTGATGGGAGAAGCATCTCAGCGCTGGCAGGGCCTCTCTGTGGCTTCTCAAGCATCTCAGCGCTGGCAGGAGTCTCTATGTGGCTTTTCTGGCGTTAGAGGGCAGGGTAAGGCCATGTGGCTTCTCCAGGATGTCTCCTAGGAATCAGCCTTGTGTCTTGTCAGTAAAGCGTCTCCAAGGGACTGAGTGAGTGCCTCACCTCCAAGAAGGAATTACATTTCCCAGAATTCTCAGGGAAAGGCCATGCCCACACAGAGGTCTCACTGGCTATCTCCAGATTGACAGGCTAGACTCCACCCCTGCACTCTTCATCCTCAAACTGACACCAGATTAGGTGACGGCCACACTGATAATATGAGCATCTTCATATTTTTCCTCATCTTAAAATCTGAGAAACATTCTTACAATTCCTAGGTCGCAATGTGAGTAGTAATTGACAAGAGCAGTTGGCTGGAACAAAGTGTATAATGTCTTTATGGCTCTTGAGGAAGATTTGAAACCACTTTCCAAAGGATATAGTTTCAAATTTAATAACAATAAACTGAATAATTATATATGGCAAGCATTGGGCTGTTAACCACAAGGTCGGTGGTTCAAACCCATCAGCCACACCTTGGGAGGATAAGGTTGTCTGCTCATTCTTCTCCCAAGATTGAGTCTTGGAGACCTTGAACAGGCTAGCCATGAGTTAGAATCAATTCAGTAGCAGTGGGCTTTTGGTTGAGAATTCCTGGTATGTGTGCATGAAACAATTAATAATAGGAGGACCTGAGTCAGGGCAGTGAGGATGGAATCAAGAGACTTGAGGCAAAGTATAACATGGAGTATCCCCTTATAATATGAAGTATCATTTGATGTAGGATTAAGGAAGTAGTGGAGTTGAGGATAACTGACGCACACTTACCCTCCACACCCCCACTGCCCCAGCTTGGCAGCTCCATGAGAGAACCCAGGAAAGGAGCAGAGCTGGGGCATCTGGGCACAGTGGGTTTGAGAAGATTCTCAGCTGGTGGCTAATGTCATACATTGACCAGATCCCCCACTGAGTGAGGAAAAGGGCACTCACTCCATTGCTTTTTTATTATTAAAAGATCATTTTATTGGGGGCTCTTAAAAGAATCCATAAATCAATTGTAACAAGCATACTTGTATGTGTGTGTGTGTATACACACACACACACACACAAACATTTACTCTTTGAGTCTTTGGGTCTTTTCCTCTCTTCTCTCATGACCCCTCAATAAATTATTTTCCTACCTTCCCCCAAGCTTTCTCCCTTCTGTCTGTCTCCCTTCCCCCAAGCTTTCTGTTGCTTATCCCCCTGAAGGGGGTGTGTGTGTCAATATGTGTCAATTATTGCAACTGGTTCCCCCTTCCTCCCCATCTTTCCACTACCCTTCTGGTATCACTACTCTCATTCCTGTGTGTCCTGAGCTTCTGTGTACATGCTCCAGTCTAGCCCCATGAAAGGCAGGACTGAGGTCATGATAGTGGGGGGGTGAGGAAGCCTCAAAGAACCAGAAAAATATTGTGTTTCATTGGTGCTATACTCGGTCCTGGTTGACTCGTCCCTTTTGTGTTAGTCTGAGTAGACTAGAGAAACAAATTCATAAGCACATGTATGTAATAAAGAGTTTTATATAAAAGGTAATTGTACATTAAGAAAACATCCCCAGTCCAGCCCAAAGCCGCAAGTCTGATATTAACCCATACATCCGATACCAATCTTTAAAGTCCTCTTCAGACTCATGAAATACATGCAATGAAGTCAAATGCAGGGCAATCACAAGCCAGTGAGTAGAAAGTCTTTGGATCCAATGGTGTGGCAAGCATCTCAGCGTTGGCAGGGTCTCTCTGTGGCTGCTCTGGCTTCAGAGGTCTGGTTGCATCCATGTGGCTTGACCAGCTCAGGACACTAGGGTAAATCCATGTGTCTTGTCAGCTGCAATGTCTCCCAGGTAGTGAGCAGAGAAAAAGGGAGGTGTCTCCGGTCTCCAAGGAGGAAGTACCAGATTCCCCAGAATTCTCAGTCATACCCACACAGATGCCTCATTGGCTATGTCTCAACTCTTTCATTCATAATCCTCTCAAACTGACAACAGATCATGTAAATACCACACCTTCCTTGCGACCCTTTAGTGAGGGAATGTCCCACTGTCTACCGATGGATTTGGGGTCTCTGCTCTGACCCTTCCTCATTCTCAACAATGTTGCTTGTTTGGGGTTTTTTTTTTTTTTTTCTGATGCCTGTTATCTGAGCTTGTAGACACCTCATGAATGCATATGGTGGGCATGTTTAACTTCAGGCCTTTAGGACCCCAGACGCTGTATCTTTTGACAGCCGGGCACCATCCACTTTCTTCACCACCTTTGCATATGCACCCATTTTGTCTTCAGCAATCGTGCCACGAGTGTGAACATCACAGAATGTCAGGTTGTTCGAACAGAGTGTTCTTGCGTCGAGGCAGGGTTTGAACAGAGACCCAAAGCCCATCCACTAACTCAGTTTATTGCCATATAAATATACACACATAGGCCAATACCTCTATTTTTATGAATTAATGTATTTACATATGAACACACCTAAGTTTATACCTCTATTGATAGCTTTACTTCCTAGATCATCCCTATTTCCTTTCACCTTCCTCCTGCCCCACAATCATGCTTGTCCTTCTGCCTCTTAGCTTCTTCCTCGTAGCTAGACAGCTGTTGCTCCAACACCACACACAATCTCTGTGTCATCCTTGTTCATTTTAATTCCCCAGTTGTTTCCATTATGAAATTGTTTGCTCACTGCTCCCTTCCCCCATCTCCTCCTCCCACCAAACCCTTCAGAACCATTGGTTTCATTGCTTTCTTCTTGAGCTGGCTTCCCACATCTATCTTTTATTTTGTTTTTTTTCCATACCTATCTTATATAGATAAAACTAATAATAACGGAGAATAGCACAAAAGATTGAATAAAGAGAGAAAATAGATAATAGCTAGGAAAAAACAAAACTAAACTAAAAAAGCAAATATAATTCCATATCTTTATGACAAATCCCCCATGGTCCAGGGGGAAATTCAGGCAAGTGCTTCTCCTAGCCTGAAGTCTATGTTGGGAACTCCTCGGGGGGTTGAGGCTTGGCTCTGCTCCCACTGCGGATCTGTTCTGTTCCCTTCTTGGTTCGTCCCTCTGTGGGGCGTTCAGACTGGACTAGCCCCCCGTGTGTCCCTAGTATTGTCCTCTGTTGCAGTGCGTTCCACTGAGGGGACATCACGCCTCAAGCGGCTGTCAGACCTAACGTGCTCTCTGTGCCTTAGCAGCTCTGTGTAGTGACGCTGTCCTGCAGCCTTGCTGTGTCGATATGGAATCGACACCCTCACTCTCTTTTCCCCTTTTTGGTTTGCTTCCACGTTGGTGTGTAGGGTTAGTGCTGTCCTCGCAGCACACACTTCTAGGGAGAGGGTCGGTTTGGCTCTGATTGGGGCTGGCCCTGTAGTCCATCTCTTCATGAGTGGCTCCATGTGGAGACACTGCCCACGAGGTGTGAGGTGCCATGGTGGCATCTGCATGCCCACTCCCAGTTCTGTGGGAACATAACAGTACTTTCCCCCTGGGTGGGTTAATGCCCTGCTTCCCAGGTGCCATCATCTCCCCCAGTTCCTCTCCCTGCTTCTTCCTCTACTTTCCCCCTTTTCCCATCCTTTGTGTTGAAATAACACATAATTTTTAAACAATAATAAAATTATATCCATGCCTAACAGGATAAAACTAAATTGCATACAACTCAAAATGTGCCAGCCTCATTTAAACATTATATAAGCAAACAAAACAAAAAGTTCTCTATTTAACAATTGCAGTTATGCGAATACTTAGATCATAATTCTATGAATATATTCCCCCACCCATGAAAGTTTGTAAGACAGCCAGTTCATGCCTTTACACCTCACCCCCTCCCCTCAATTTTGGGTATCTAATGTCTATACTGCCCACTTAAATCCACTCAGTGCTCTGAGGAGAAAAGCATGTTCTTTGATGGGAAGAATCTTCATTCTAGTTGGAACCTTGTGAGTCAGTATCCATAAACAAAGTCAAATCAGTAGGCCACCCAGAAAGTCAACAGCAATATGCACCAATTCTTCAGCTGGCCCGGGTCAAGTCAACTCAATGTGAGACACTGCCTCAGCCTCAGTGTCTGTCCACTGGCCACCTTGCCTTTAACAATGGGCCTGTCACAAATTCCCACCTCTAGCCCCCTTGGACCAGGCTCTGACATAGGTTAAGGCTCTGCACAACTTTTAACACTTCAGACCAGCCAACCTGCTCTGTCTTCTCCTCTAGTCCCTGTGAACCAGGTCCACGGAGTTAAGGGTCAGCCTCAACTCGTCTCTCGATGGCTGCATTTCTTCCACTATCACTCAACAAGGGGATCCAGGCGTTCACATAACAAGCATGTTAGGGTTCCAGCAGAGTCCCTTTAACTTTCCAGTCTTAGAGAGGAGCGCTCCTTCATGGCTCCAGATTTTTCCAGCTTCAGCTTCAAACAACTATTTTCAAAATTAAAAAGCCAAAGGATTCCTTTTTCCTTTCAGTTTATCAACAGCTCTCTCAGCAAGTCTTTTCAAATGTCAATATCCAGAGCCCTTAAAGCACTGGGTGGGGCTTATGTTTTCAAAGTCTTCTTTGTAGGCATGTCCTACAACCATTTAAAGATCCAATTTAATGGCTGAAGGCAGGGCTTACAAACTCTCTATTTTTACTTCCCAGTAATCATTTCTATCACCCATTACATCAATAACAGTACGCAAAAGAACAGTGTAAACCTAATACAGGCAGATCCTACACACAATTTTTTTAAAACCTGCTTTTTTAAATCATCTTATTGGGGGCTCATATAACTCATCACAATTCAAAGTGATCATGTCAGGAAGGTGGGCATCATGGAATGCCAATTTAATAGAACAAAGTGTTCTTGCATTGAGGAAGTATTTGCTAACACTCAATTCTTAAGTCAAATTTCAATCCTTATCTAAACTATCCCATTCATATGCAATATGGCCTTAGGCCTCTGACTGCATCAAGCCAGAGTGGGGTCTTCTGTTGCCATTTTGACTAAGCACATGGCCTCAGAAAAGTTCAGGAGCACACTTTGCTCCCCAAATTCAAAATTTACATGTATCACACTCTTTCTCACCACTTCAGACAGGAATAACCTTCAATTTCTATGTTTTTTCCTGAAAAGTCACTCAGTAAACTGCAAGGCCACTAACCAAAGAAGAAAAACTGCATAAAGCAGAGGTCAAATGGGCATCCCCTCTCTATCTTCATGGCTTGTTTCTATAGTACCCCACTCCCAAGGTACCATCATGAGTTGAAAGGGGGTTGACTAGAGAAACAAATCCAGAGACTCTCACATATGTACAAGAAAGAGCCTTCTATCAAAGAGTCATTCTCTACCAAGGAAACATCCTACTCTGGTCCAGATCAAGTCTGCAAGTCAGATAGTAACCCATAATTCCAATACTTGTCTAGAAGCTTTTCTTCAGACTCACAGCCACATGCAATGATGCAGAATGCAGGAAGATCAGGCCAGTGGGTGGAAAGTTCAGTGGATTCAATGGCAGCAGAAGCATCACAGGGCTGACTCAGGTCTCTACATGACTCAGTGTATCTTGTCAACAATAAGGTGAAGCAGCGGGATGTCAACAAGAAATGAAGCAGAGAGAGAGAGAGAGAGAGAGAGAGAGAGAGAGAGAGAGAGAGAGAGAGAAATGTCCCAGAATCCTGAGACCATGTCTACACAGAAGTGTCATCACACTATGGACAAACAGACTAGACCCCACTCCTAATTTATCAAATTGATGGGAAGTTATGTAAGTGCCACAAATAGTGAAGGAGAAAAGACATTTTGGATTTATTTGGAGTAGAAGGGTCCCTGACCTGTATCACCGTGGGGGTGATACAGCTAACCAGAAGAACGGTAGAAATAACCCCTGGGAACAACAAAATTTTAACCTAAAGAAGGTCCAGAAGGACCGAGCCCAGGTGGCATAGTGTTTGTGTGCGGGGCTGTGGCCCACAGGGTTGGCAGTTCAAATCCAGCAGCAGCTCTCCAGAAGCAAGGCTGGGCCTCCTACTCCCACCAGGGGGCAGTGATGCCCACCAATAAAAAGGTCCAAAAAAGCCTTTAATGATGCCCCACCTCCTGGGGAACAGCAAAAATTTCAGCCCAAAGAATGGTGTGGAGGGCTGAGCCCCGGTGGCGTAGTGGTTGTGCGCGGGACTGCGGCCCACTGGGAGGGAGGTTCAATTCCAGCAGTGGGGCTGGGCCTCCTACTCCCACCACCGGAGAGCAGTGATGCCCAAAAACAAAAAACAAAACAAAACAACAAAAAAAAAACCAAAGAACGATGCGGAGAAAGTTCAGGACAGAGGCTCCCTAGATCAGAGCTGCTCACTTTTTCAGCATGTGAGCTACTTATAAAATGATCAAGTCAAAATGATCTACCAACTACAAAAATGCAAAAAGTTTATTTCTTACATTTATTCATAAATGCATTCTTTGTGTACAATGTATGTTCATGCACCTTGTTTAACCACGAGTCCATATTGCACCACATAGTACAATTAAGTGTGTATGTTTTTTATCATGACCCAAGTTGACTCTGATGACCTGCACTGAATGGAATGAGCCAGGGATGCATAGTGCGGACAGTAGCTGCTGACAGCCAGCCTCAAGTCCACTTCCCAATGATCATCAGTCATGGTGGAACGGTACTTGGACTTCACGATCTTTATATGGGAAAAGGCTGACTCACATCAATAAGTAGGGCCGAATCATGCAGTCAAGGAGGTAGCACGTTTTCTCATGTTTGGGTACTTTCCCTCTGTTAGTTCCAGAACTGCTCATGCGCTCTGGACTTCAGCTAAATGTCAGCTTGTAGTGTTAAAATCTCCCATTCTGTATGAAAGTGATGCGTTTTTATCTTCTTACTTGGTTCAGCTCCCCCACTCATTTTCTTACCCTTTTTAAAAATTTTTTAAATTTTACCCTTTCTTACATTTAAAACAAGGCCTAAAAATGGATAACGTAGCTTGTTAGTTTTGCCTCACTTATTAGCACAGTTGTTTGCACATGCATTTGACACCTAAGATTGCATCTGATTGGCTGCACTGTGTATCAAGTGACAGGACTGATAGGCTGACATCTATTTTTTAATGGAGGCGATCTACCCAAACTACATTTGTGGTCAACTAGTAGATCATGATCCATGTATTGACCACCTCTGCCCTAGATGATAGCAAGAGTTTCAGCCCAAAGAAAGATCCAGAGAAGGCTCAGGAAATGGTTCCTATGGGGGACAGCAGGAGCCATGGTGTAAAAGAAGACTCAAAACAACAGCAGCCTTAGGAGAAGTGGGTTCAGGTCAGCAGTCATGAGAATTTGAATTGCCAGGAGTGTAGAGCCAGTAATTTTCCATGGCACAAGACCTGCTATAAATGCAAGGAAGCCTACATGGCAGGTGAAAATTGACCCAGGAAAAGCTCCTGATTTCAGAAAGTAGTGGTCCAGTTTTGGGGGTCCCTGGGCTTCAGGGAATCTTAATTGTTAAAGAAGCTACACTAATCCCATTAGGAGATCTCTCAGTGATCTAAAGAAATAACACCTCAACTCAGACTAATGGCCCACAGCGAAAGATGATGACTCTGTGGTACGTACCTAAGAAGATAGATTTTGGCATGTGAGAGGGGACAGGGAGCACCAGATAATTTTGTTAGAATGCAATTTTTCAGCTGAGCCAAGAGATATATGTAGAAGAGCTGGGGAGTGGTATTAAATTCTACCGACGACAGCATCTTTGACTACTAGCAGTTAGAAGTCTGAGGTAGGCGCTCACTGACAAGCCTACAGCGGGCCAGTGAATAGTCAGTCTAGTGAGGAGATACCCTGGAAGTCAGGCCTCAAAAACCCGGGGTAGCGGTTCTATTCTGCACACGCTGGTTCACCTGGAGTCTGAAATGGCTTGAGAGCACGTCAATTAACAATTGTTAATAGTATTTAAGATTGGTGTTTACACATTACATTATGCACACACCATAATCTTTTTTTAAATGAGTTTGGTTAGATCCAGGTAATAGTCTAGTTTGACATACAAAATAGTTGAGGGGCAATTTTTTTGTTTTTTTATCTTGCATGTAGGCTGACTTGAAGTAAACAAAATTGAAACAACATCCAGGCCCATTTTGCAGGACAGTATTAGTAAGACTTTCATGAAAGAAACAGCGTGAGTGGGCATCTAATTTCATTGTTTCCAGAGAAGATAAACGAATGTGCAAGTACTAGGTAGCCATGATTTGAAAACCTGTTCTGTTCCAATCCCCTCCCTCAAGAAGCTGTCATATACCTGGTTGCCCACTGGCCTGGTAAAAGACCGGAGTTTTCCAGAAAGAAGGCAATGCCCTGAAGGAGGGTAGGCTGCCCCATCTTAAACTTTCTAGTCAACAGTAGATGAAGAACAGAGAGTGCAAACACACTAAGTGCTATGGGGAAGCAATCAGATTAACGGCTTCAGAACGAGCCCACTTGAAAATCACCTGACCCCGATCTCAGCACCCATGAGTCAGCTGCTATGAGTCGAGGAGGGAACTTGGGGGAGGTAGAAGGCCAGGCCTTGGATGAGGTTTGATTTCAGAATGCAGAAGCTAGTTTATATACCTCAAAAATATAAACTTTACATTATTTTTTTGGGGGGGTGGGAGTCTATAGCCATAACTACTAAATAAAGTGTGTGCATTTAAAAAAATAGTAGAAATAAGAAACTACCTGCTCACCAACATTTACAGTGTAGGAAGAGTAGGATCAACTCAATGGCGGTGGCTGTTTTGAGGTGGCCATGAATAGCAGGAAACGTCCACTTGCTGGAGACAGCTTCAGCAGCCCCCTCCTACCTAGAGCACTGTCTTTAAGTCTGGTGGGAGAGTGTGGGTGTGTTAGGTAGCCGGCTAGGGAGTTGTCCGGCTATATTTGGTGCTGTGATGTGTGTGTGTGTGTATACACACATATATCCAGTGTCCATTTTTGCTGTGAGGCAATGGAGCACATGACTAGCAAAGATGGCACCTGCTGTTCCAAACATGTGTGTGGGGGGGAGCGGTGCCTACTGGGCTGGCTGCTTGGCCCTGGGAGCTAGCCCCACCTAGTCCCAGGGGTCATACACTTTCCTTCCCCTTCCCTTCCGCTTTCTCCTGGTTTTACAAACAAGCTGCTTGGTCCTGCTGGGTGTCTGTTTTAGCATCTGCCAGCATGCTAGTTTAGGTTTTTTTTTCCTTATTGGCTGGTTTTTCTGTTGCCGAAGCCTTGCCCAAAGGTGCTTAGAAGCCAAGCCCCTGAGTACCGCATATACTGTACATAAGCTGGGTTTTTCAGCACAGTTTTATGCTGGAAAAACTCCCCTCAGTCTATATTCAAAGTGAGGGTCCCTCTTACCTGTTCTCCAGCTCAGTGCAGCCATTCTCTGGTCTCTCCCGCTCATCTGCAGGTGCCTGCAGCCTCTGTGGGTGGTCCTCTGACTGCTTCTATCTCTTCTTTTCTTCTGCACGCCGGCAGCCTGTGTGTTGTCCATGCTGCACTCAGCAGGAACCTGCCTGCTTCTGTGTGCTGGTATCTGGGCTGTACCACATCCTGGTCAGATGAATGTCGGATGTGGCCACTCTTCTCCAGAGCTGTGACCAGTGATGTAGCCTTTAGTCTTAGCTGTGCTTGGTCATATCCCCTTGCTCCTAAGCACTTCTGAATACAAGTACCAGGAGATCTCTGGTGTTGGATATACAGTACATTTATTTACAGTACATAGTCTGCTATATTTTTTAATTTTCTTATTAACCCCTATCTGGACCCAGTGTGGACTAGGCTTGCACAGAGCAGCCTGTGTTGGGCTCATCACCTACATGCTGCATTGTGTACACAGTGTTACCACACGTTGTATTAGCATTTCCCCTACATATGCCATAACACGGTGTATGCAGTAACGCAGCGCGTGCAGTAACACAGTGTGCACACGATGCAGTGTGTATATTATGAGCTCTGCCACAGGCTGCCGTGTACAAATAGTCATGTCATCACATTCTGGAGTCTCATCCAGCTGTGCTGTACACATGCGGTGAGGCAGCTTATGCCGTAGTGCAGCACACGCATGTACAGTATGAACAGTAACACAGGCTCTTCAGCGCAAACATAGTCACGTCATCATATCTGCAACGTTATCATACCAAACTCTCCAAACCCTGAATTACTGTCAGCTCCCTTGGTGATCCAGCATGTTCTGGGTCTCGTGGTGCCTTTTTGAGTGCGATTCTCTTAGGGGGTATCTGTTTTCCATCGTGGTCTTACATGTTTTTGTTTTTGTGGGCATCACGAAGTCTTATCTGTTCTGCTGCATTCTACTGCCAATTGATTTTACTTGTTTATATGTGTATTGGTAGTTGTCTGGACACCACTGTTTTTACTATAAATTGACCTCTTTTAAGAACTATACCTAGGGCTGAGCCCTGGTGGCGTAGTGGTTGTGCGCGGGACTGCGGCCCACTGGGATGGAGGTTCAATTCCAGCTCCACAGGAGCAAAGGCTGAGCCTCCTACTCTCACCACCAGAGGGCAGTGATGCCTAAAAAAAACTAAAAAAAAATAACTATAATTAGGGCTTATTTTTGGAGTAGGGCTTACAGTGTATTTTGAAAATTCAATCGCTATGGTACAGCTTTCTTTTTCAAAGTCTTTTTTAAATCCTATTAGAAATGTATCCCAATAGCTCTTCCCTCCACCCCGGCCCCCCCCCAAATAATTCTAATCCTGGACCAAAACAAAAATACAAGTCATACTAAGCTGGTTTCAAACTTAAAATTGTTTCATGAGCAGAAGGAAGCAATAACAATATTGCAAGTAGGGAATTTTGTGTTGACAAAAACAAGTGAAGGAGTGGCAGAAAAATGAAAGCTGACTTGGAAAAGATTCCAAAGGCAAAAAAAGCTCAGAATGTTTTAATGACTTCATATGGGGCTCTAGAGACTGGATTGCATAAAAATGGATTATGGAATATCATAAAAATGGTTACTGCAAAAAAATTGGTTACTGTATGACATGCATGGGAATTCTCTTGAGTGCCCTTCAAATAACTAAAGACAACAAATTAAAAGCACCAGGCAATGAAAACTTTTTTGCATCGGCACGATGGTATACCTGCTTCAAGAATACGCTTGTCCTATGTTTAAGGCAGATAATAAAGATTTCCAAGAAGTTGCCCAAAGACCTTAATAAAAAGTGATGACAGCCATCATAAAAGAAAGTATCTATAACTATTGGAAGTATCCCTAAGTATTCTTCTTCTGGGAGATATTGGGAATATGGGATGAAACACCTATGACCAAGCAACAGAACTGTGGCTAGTTTGGGAGACAACGTATTTTACTTAGAACCACAGGAAAAGAAAAAAGCCATTTCAGTCCTTCTGTCATGTTTGACTAATGGAACTAAGCTGCAGTCTGTCATGATTTTTTTTAATTAAAAAAAATCTGTCATTATTTTTAAAAGAAAGACCTTGCCAAAAAAGTTCAAATTCTGACCATGGATTACAGTGTGCACACACATTAAAGAGTGGATGGATTAAGACAGAACAGAAAAATGGCTGGAAGAAATTTGGAAAGGATGACAAGGAGCAATCTTAAAAGGAAAAAACCATCATTGCTAGTTAGGATATGTTCAGAGCCCACACATCTGATGACATACCGTGTGTGAAGCATGTGGCATGAATGGATGTCATCTGGTCAAACCCGACTGACCAAAGTTGGAAATCTGATGAAGCTCAACACAGAATTGATAGCACAGTGAGTTTGTGATGCACAGGAAGAGATTCCAGAGGACATGGTCTAGAACACGTTGAAGAAACGTGGCATTGGTGATGTGATGGATGGCAGGGAAGAAGGTGCTTTGTATGAGAATGGCAGCAGTGATGGTGAAGACTGTGAACTCAGTGATGCTGACAGTGTCTAGGCTGATAACCTCACACCAGTTAAAGCTGAAGCTCGGTTTGGACATACAGATGGTGATAAGGAATCCAGTTTTGAAGGATCATCACTTCTGTGTTTTAGCTTGGTTGCTGAATGAACTAAGGTTTTTGTACTTTTTATTTTTTGTTTTTTGGGCATCACTGCCCTCAGGTGGTGGGAGTAGGAGGTCCAGCCTCTGCTCCGTGGAACTGGAACCGAACCTCCATCCCAGTGGGCCGCAGTCCCATGCACAACCACTACGCCACCGGGGCTCAGCCTGTACTTTTAAAGTTATTGTTGATACGTTATCTTTTTTGTCGACCCACTTTGCCACTTAAAGATCTAGTGGACTGTTTTTCTTTGAAATATTCAAAAACATTTAACCTTCTGATGCCTCAATTAATGTAATTTTATTGGTATGTTTTTATTTTGAAATTTACCAGTAGCAGCGACATTTCCCACCCTAGGCTTATACTTGAGCCAGTAAGTTTTCCCAGGTTTTTTTTTTTTTGTGGTAAAATTAAATGCCTCGACTTATATTCGGGTTGGCTTATATTTGAGTATATACGGTAACTGCTAACTTTCATCCCCAAAGGTCTTTCACCAATACCCTGTTCAGCTCGTTCCTGGGACAGCTCCTGGTACAGTCCCTGGGACAGCTGCAATAGTGTGTCCAACTAAGGATCTCACTTTCCCGAGCCACTGACCAGGTACTCCTCCCCTTCATAGGTTCAAGAGTCACCTGTCAGCGGGCACCTATGAAGGCTATTGGGAGGCCATCCTTAAGCAGTGGTCTCAGTGAATTCAGAGGTCAGTGAATTACCTTATTTGTCAGACCAGAAGATATACTTTTGCATGCCCCCCTCCCCGAGTGGGGGGAATACAAGGGTGTGTCTTACAGTCCGAAGGTGTGGTACCTCAGAACATTTACGATCCCATGTGCCTGCTTACTGTCTGCTGCCGTTTGCATGCTATGGATTGCTGTGTGTTCAGGGGAAATTCTGCCTGCTGGAGTCTCAATGTCAGGTCACACGATTAGCACAGCACACGCCTGCCCTGCATGTGTCTGACACTGATAGACTGACGGGATTAGAACATTGAGACAGGAGGCAGATGGGTGTGGTACCAGGTACTGTCCTGGCCAGGACTATGTGATGCAGTAGAGAGTGCTGATAGGCAGGTAAAGAGCCCATCAGAGTAGGAGAGACACACAGGGTATTGCGCTTTAATAGCAATACCAAGCGGTTTGAAGCTACAGTACTGAAGCATGTGGTAATCTGTCTCTCTAAACAACTGGCAGATCTCTCACTGCTCTATTTTCCTCAGAAAAACACCATTTCTCTAATGGTACAAAATGTCAAAGATGAAAACATTAGCATATAAAATTCCATTTAAACTGGAGGTAGTAGAATAGGCAAAAGAACGTGGAGACAGCAATGGAGAGACATTTTGGGCCACCTTCAACTGAAAAAAATGAGAGTGGGGCTGAGCCCCGGTGGCGTAGTGGTTGTGCGCGGGACTGCGGCTCACTGGGTTGGAGGTTCGATTCCAGCTCCACGGAGCAAAGGCTGGGCCTCCTACTCCCACCACCTGGGCAGTGATGCACTAAAAAAAAAATAAATAAATAAATAAATAAATAAATAAATAAATAAATAAAATGAGAGTGTAGAAAACAGGAGGATCATCTGCAAAAACTTGATAAAATTAAGCACACTTTTCATGGGCATGCTGAAAATGGCCACAGTTAGAAGCGGACATAAAAGAATGGATCATGTGTCACTGGAATATGGGCTTCTTAGTTTCTACAAAAATGATCATCTATGAAGTCAAACACATTGCTGTAGAAAAAGGCATTAAGGATTTTACTGGCCACCATCATGGCGCTACAGATTTATACCTTGCTATGCGTACCAAAAGCAGAATTGCACAAAAAATGCCACGAGAATATGAACAGAAGATCCTGTCTTGTCATAATTTCTTTTTTCGTTTTTTTTTAGGCATCACTGTCCTCTGGTGGCGGGAGTAGGAGACCCAGCCTTTGCTCCTGTGAGCTGGAATTGAACCTCCATCCCAGTGGGCCGCAGTCCTGCGCACAACCACTACGCCACAGGGGCTCAGCCTTCTTGTCATAAATTTATAACTGATGCTAGGGAAAAAAATGATTTTTCCAATGGACCAGGTTGGGAATATGGATGAAGTCCTGCTAACCTTTGATGTGCCATCTACAGTAGTAAGATAGTTGATATCAAAGGTGGCAACAATAACAGTGAAAATCTCAGGACATGAGAAAACACATGACATTGCTGTGTTGTCCTCCTGTGCTGATGGCACCAAACTGTCACTGATGCTAATTTTCAGAAGGAAAACCAGAACAACATGTGTAAGTCAACAAGTTGTTGTTGTGCATGTTCATGAAAAAGGATGGATGGATGAAAATGGAATGAAAGCATGGACTGAAAGGTGTGGTCCGAACGTCCTGGAGGACTTCTGAAAAATTCTGCTTTATTAGGGCTTGACCAGTTCAGAACACATTATTAGTGGAACAATAAAAAACAGTTTTTTATCTTTGAGCTGAGGGAAGCCCTCACCGATTTCACTCATATTTAAATTGCATCAATATATTCCACAAAGCAATTTAGAACCTTTCCTCTGCTTCACCAGCGAACTTTAGTATGCATTAATAAATCACTATATTCGCATTTAACGTCTTCTAAAAAGTCTTAAATTTTCTGATTCAAGACAGAACGAGCTATAATTGGGTTAGTAATTTTAATCACTGTGCTCATCACTTAATTTAATTGTTGTGAGGCTTTTTTTTTGGGGGGGGGCATCACTGCCCTTAGGTGGTGAGAGTAGGAGGCCCAGCCTTTGCTCCGTGGAGCTGGAATCGAACCTCCATCCCAGTGGGCCGCAGTCCCGCACACAACCACTATGCCACCGGGGCTCAGCCCCGTGAGGAGGCTTTTGCACATAAATTTTCTTCATGAATTATACAGTGGAATAAAAGTAGTGGTCTTCCAAGTTCCTTCTGCAAAAGGTTTACAAAGCCAGCATGTTTTCCTAACATTGCTGGAGCTCCATCAGTTATGACAGAAAATAATTTTTTTCTTCAAATCAAAAACATTTCCATTTTTGAATTTAATGAATTCTTGAACTTTCTTTAAAAATGTCGATACCTAGCTGAGTCCTGGTGGTGTAGTGGTTGAGTGCGGGACTGCGGCCCATGGGCTTGGCACTTCAAATCCAGCAGTGGCTCTCCAGGAGCAAGGCTGGGTAGCTCCCACGACCACCAGAGGGCAGTGATGCCAAATAAAATAAAATAAAATGTCGATACCTTTCGTAGTGCCTAACACTGATGAAAGTACACACAACTCTTCATGAAGAACCGGAGAATCAATAGCTCTATACGAGCAACTATTGCACGCCTTGCAATGTTATCTATGTCAGTACTTTCACCCACAGACAAGTCCAAGGAGATCGACCTCCTTCAAGTGAAACTACACATACTGCTTTTCATTTGTTCAGCTCGTCTCTAAGAAGACAGCCACTGAGAGCCGGATGCCTCATCAAATCGAAAGCACCACGGAGCAGCGATCGCTTTCTACCGCCAGCCATCGCCATAAATGGTAAGCACCCATTTTAATTCATTGGCAAGAATACCGACAGATTGTTGTTATTAAGAATTGTTTAGGGGGTAACTAAAATTTTCCCAGTGGGTCACTAGGTGACCCATGGGTCATAGGTTGCTGACCATTGTGCTACAGCATTGTTATTTGAGGAGCAGTAAAGGCCTTTGTTCCAAGTGTACCCAGGATCCCTAAGGGGCCCTGAATCTAGAGGCTATTATACCCCCAGCTTTGAACCTGTCAACATTTTACCCTTGGTAGAGACAGGTGGGGAGTTTTATCCCCAGGCAGTCCACAGGCCTTTTACCCTATCTGAACTCAAGCAGATTAAAATTAACCAGTGCAATTACTCTAACAAACCCCAAACTATTACATAGGAAGCTTCCAGCACCTCGCCTTAGCCTGTGGTTTAATTTGGAACCATGTAATGGTTATACGGGATAGACTATGCCAGGCTTTGGGAAAGAATGAGTGCTCAAAGGGGCTAGGAAGTTTGCATGTGATGGCTAATAAGCACCCAGCAGGGGGAACAGCTGTGTTTTTTTCTGACCCTGCTTGGGGTCAAAGTGATCTCAAGGACAAGTGGGCACTGGAACATTTTCTGGTGTGTATCACAAGTGGACTGAAGTCAGGTAGGCAAAAGGCCATTAATTATGCCAAAGTGACAGCAATTCACCAGGGACCTAAGGAAAGCTCTGAGGGCTTTTCAGAAGTGCTAAAGGAGGCCCCGAGGCAACACACTGCTGTAGAAGGAGAGTCCCATGGAGGGCAAGTGCTACTCAGGGACAAGTTTCTCCCGCAGGCTGCACCTGACTTCTAAAGAAGCTCCCAAAGTTAGTGCAGAAGCCCGAAGGGGCTACCCTAGAAGAGATGGCTGCTGGTGCGACTGCTGCCTTTGACAACAGGGAACAGGAGGGGAGGTGCCGGCTCAGGGTCGGGAGAAGGAAGGACATCAGGCATGCCCAAGTGCTGGCCGCACTTGCTAACTGCCCGTTCACCGTCCACCAAGTTTCCCAGACCTGTGACCAAAGTGCCAAGTGCTCTGTGTGTTGGGAACTGGGCCGCTGGGCACAGAACTGCCCTAGCTGGCATAGGCCCAAGCTACCATGCAGTTAAGCTGACTACCTGTGTGTCCCTTGTCCTATGGCAGATAGCCAAGAGGGAGGGCACCCACAGGTCAGTGAAAACCTGCTCATTGAATACTGGCCCGGTCCGGCCAGTGAAGCAGCAGGAGAGAGCTGTAACGGGTCTGGAACCAATCAGTGTGGCAGCAAGGTCAGTGGATGTCCTCCTAGACACTAGGCTGTCCATCCTGCCCTCACCAAGGGAGCCTGGACTCTGGGCTCCGTTCAAGGTGAACCTCGGGGGAGCTGTTGCACCAGGCCCCTCAGAAGTAGAGCACACAAACAAAGACCCCTGAGGGCTGTTGGGGTGTTTCACTGTCATTGCATGATACATAAGGGCTCCACAGACACTCCACATCAGATCCACCAAGTCTTTAAGCCAGTGAATGCTTTTACCCCGCTCCTGCGTTTAGAACAAACTAGCACACATGGCTGTCAGCCCCAAGATTCCCTTTTCTAAACTTCCCGTGACACTGACCCACCTCCAAGGGCACTGCCATCTCACAGCCTAAACTCCACCTGTTCTTTTTTTCCTCCAGAAACTCTCAGGTTACCAAGGTCTCTGAACCAAGTGTGCCAGCTCCAGGGCCCCCAGCTCCTGGATCCCCTCAATCTCCCCTTCATTGGGGTCCCTGAGTGGACAATCCCTTCCAACTGAGTGGGAAGGATGTGGACCCAAAGCCCCACTTCGTGCCCCCTTTGCCAGCAGGTAGCAACTAGAGATGTCGTCGCCCAAAGATTTGGGTCCACACCCCTTCAGGGGGGAAATGTTAGGTAACTGGATAGGGCGGTGTCCCTCTCTGTGCCAAGGTGCTTCTACAGGAGGTTGCTGCAGCGAGTCAGACAAGTTCAGCCAGTCACAAATTCAGGCCCCCCGGTGGGTAAACCTAGAAGTACAGTACACCTGGGTGGTCCCCGATCCAGGCCAGGTGGGCTTGATGCAGCCAATCGGGTCAACCAGTACCGCCGACCACGCCTCCCACGGAGGGCTCTGAAAAGCCAGACCCCTGGAGACCACCGCCTCTGTTCCAGCTGCTCCTCGGTGGGCTGCAGTTTCCCTGGCTCCGGTCTTCACGTGCGGGTGTGCGGTGTCCTGAGATAAAGTGACCAGATTTTAACATTGGTAAAGCGGGACCCCAGTGACCGAGGGTGGGGGGTTGGGCGTGGGTGGGACGGGGGTACAGGGGGTCTATTCCCTTCCCGTGCCCCCGCCGCCGTTCCCTAGCTTGTCGGGCACTCTTTCCAAAAGTCGGGGCTGTCCCCCCAAAAGCGGGACGTCTGGTCACTGTACAGTGGAAGACGCGGCACTCCTCCTGTCCTTTATCAAAGTCCACTTGGATCACAAGCCAGGCTTCGGTGTGAATTCCTTCTGGTGGGAAGCCAAGGACCGGCTCTTTCTAACCCGAGAAACCTACCGTTGGAGGGGAAGTGGGGCCTCGCCGGAAGCTCGTTGAAATCTGGGCAGGGTCTAGGTGTCCTCCTGGCGCGAGCCCGGGGGCCGGAGCCCGAAGGCCGGAAGGGCTGGGGCCCCGGTTCAAACTCAGCCGCTCGCTCCTTCGGGGACGGAGGAAGAGGCTTCCTGCCCGCCAGCCTGCCCGTCGTCTCGGGCGCCCCCCAGGGCAGACCCTCGCCTGCCTGGGTCCCGGGCGGCGGCCCCCCGTCGGCCGACGGGGGTGCTCCCTTCGTTCGGGCAGAAGACTCGCGACCCTCCGACTCTCCTCGTATCCCCGGGTCATAGTGGTCGGCGTGGGGCTCCAGGCCGGGCCTGTGGCTTCGCCGGCGGCTCCGGCTGCCATGGCGGGCCCCGACGGTGGGCCCCTCCGGAGCCCTGGGCGCGGGGGAGCCTGGGAAGGCGGGCACAGGGCGCATGCGCTCAGAGCGGCCAGGGCGCATGCGCTCAGAGCGGCCGGCCGGCTGGTCCTTCCGGCCGCCGTAGCTCGGGCTCCCGGGGAAGCCAATCACCTTGGCCAACGCTGGATCCGCGTTGCTCGCTTCCCCCAGCGCCAGCGACACCCTATCTTTTTACAAAACGGGAGGCGCGAGAGCCTCTCCGGTCTGTACCCCCGACCCTCCGGCCTGGAGAAGGCAGGGGGACCGACCCACGCCCCCATTTTTAAGAGCATTGACTGCTGAAGGCCCTCCGCCATGACATGGCGCTCATCGGCTTCAGGTGACACGGCCTTCTTAGGGAAGCCCATATCCAATGATGGATCAATGGCCAGGCCCCTTGTTCGAGGCGAAAACAGAACTGCAAGGCCATCCATCCCAGCTCCAGAGCTCGGCGTGTTGACGGTCCAGGTCTTGAATCTGCCCCATCCTACATCCTCCCCTTCCCCCAAGTGCTGGTACCAAGAGCATCCCTTGATAGACGTCCTGCCGGTACGTCTCCAGCTCTCTCAGGGTTTGTCTCTGGGGAACTGACTTGGGAGAAAGTTTTGTCTGGAAAACAGATCCTGGGTCCATTTGTCCTAACAAGGTTGGAGGAGGAGGGACAATGAGAGTGAGAGCGGAGGAAATCAAAAAGCAAAAATAACACTCCTGAGAGAGTGGGAGCCTATACACAGAGAGTGGTAAGAGAAAGGAAAGACTCAGAAGGGAGCAGACATATCTCACCGGGCCTGAGACTGGTGTTTCCAGGAGGGACAGGGAGCTAGGACCTCACAAAAGTTGACAAAAAGCAGCCCAGGTCACTTCTTTTTATTTGAGGGACCTAGTATAGTTCCAAGGTTCCTGGGTGACATGAACCATTTGAACTCCACTACAAACCCTCAAAGTTGTTTGTTCAAACCAAGGAGACTGCAGAAGAACAGCCTGGTGATCGACTGTAAAGGTTTCTGCCAAGAAAATCCCGTGGAGGGGGCTGAGCCCCGGTGGCGTGGTGGTTGTGCGTGGGACTGCGGCCCACTGGGACGGAGGTTCAATTCCAGCAGTGGGGCTGGGCCTCCTACTCCCACCACTGGACAGCAGTGATGCCAAAAAAAGAAAAAGAAAATCCCATGGAGGAGTTCTCTAACAGCCGTTCTCAACCTATGAGTCTCGACCTTTCACAAGGATCACCAATTCATAACAGCAAAATTATAGTTATGAAGTAACAACAAAAATTAGTTTATGGTGGGGGGGGGGCCCCACAACATGAGGAACTGTATGACAGGGTCACAGCATCAGGAAGATTGAAAACTATTGTCCCATGTAAGATTTTCTCAAGTCAGAATGGACTTGACAACAATTAGTTTGATTTGGGGTCTTAGTACATTGAAGGATATTTAAACCAGAAGACCCAAAACAAAACCAAAAGGCATATTGTTGAGAACAAGGGGGGAGTCGAAGCTGAGATCCCAAACCCATCTGTAGACAATCGTACATCTCACAGAAGGGTCACAAGGAAGGGATGAGTCAACCAGGGCGCAGTATAACACTGATGAAACATACAATATACCTCTGGTTCTTTGAGGCTTCCTCACCCACCACTATCATGACCCCAGTATTGCCTTTCAGTTCTGGTTAGACCACAGAGCATGTACAATGGTACAGATAAGAGCTCACGACATAGGGACTCCATGTCAGATAAACCCCTCAGGAACAGAAATGGGAGTACCGTACCAGGAGGGTAGAAGGAAGGGGAGGGGACGGGGGAGAAAAGGGGAACTGATTGCAATGACTGACACTTAACACTCTCCCCCACCCCCTATCACAGGGATGAATAGAAATATGGGTGAAGGGAGACAGTATAAGATATGAAACGGGCTGAGCCCTGGTGGTATAGTGGTTGTGTGCGGGACTGTGGCCCACAGGGTTGGCGGTTCATATCTAGCAGCAGCTCTCCAGGAGCAAGGCTGGGCCTCCTACTCCCATCACGCAGTGATGCCACACACACACACACACACACACACACATACAAAGATATGAACAGTTATAATTTATGAAGGGGTCATGAGGGTGGGGGATGGGGAAGAAGGGAAAAAAGAGTTGCTCTTACCAAGGGCTCAAATAGAAAGTAAATGGTTAGGAAATGCCAATGGCAGCACGTGCTTGATACAGTTGATGGAGGGAATGTTATAAGAGCTCTAAGAGCCCCTAATAAAATGGTTTAGAAATGAAAAAGATACTTAAGGCCAAGCAGGGTTTTTTTTTTTAAAGGTGATATCATTCACATGTTTTTAACACATAACATTAGAAATGTCAATTTTAGAATCTTCATGACCATGAAGCCTGGATCAACAGTCTCTCCTGACCACTGATTGTCCCTGGAAAAACCGCGATAGTTCTGGGGTGTGTTCTCTGTCTTTGCTCAGATTGCTGGGGTCCCTGCCTGTGGTCTCTCCTAGCAGGGGATTATGGGATGGGGTCACAATCAACATGCTACTGACTCATTTCAGGAAGGCAGGCCTATTGGCACTGCCCAGGAGTATCAGGGGGTCATGGAGACCAGATTCCAGATACAGACTATCCAGAACTCCCAGTGACCACACCAAGGGTGGGACTGCATGTCTCAGGAGATGCTTGACGAAGGAAGGAGGATAGCAGCACCTGGTGGAATGAGAAGAAGGCGAGAACATGAAGACAGTGACTGTGAACTGTGTTTGCCACTGCCTCCAGCTCCACACTCGTGAGAGCACAGCACCCGCTGCTACCTGGACCGATTGCCACACAATGCAAACTCGGCAGCCCATTCCCCTCCCCCCTCCACCCCAACACACACACAATAAGAAGCACCTTGACCACCAAGTGGTTACCCATCCATCTGTAAGGGCAAAGTAGAACTGCGTCTGTGGGTTGCTGAGACTGTAACTCTTTCCAGAAGCAGAAAGCCCAGTCTTATCACCCACAGCCTGGTCGGTGGTTTTGAACTGCTAACTTTGGGGACCGCAGGCCAATGAGTAACCGCTCCACTACCAAGACGCCTGGAGCATAGCAGCCATCAGAGCTCAACCATCAGAGTGCAGGAACCAAGCCCATTCTACAGGGGCAGGTGCTCTCAGTCATAATCGGAAAATGAATTACTTGTGGTTAGTGGCTAATAAAAGAATTCTCTTGTAGCTCATGCAAAAACACTGACAAGGGATACATATAGCTGAATTAGCTCTTGCAAAAGAGTTCTCCCTCCCTTCACAGACTGGAAACATGGAGGGTGTCGCAGAGAAGAAAAAAAGGGTCCCTGCTGTTCCAGAGACCCTTAGAAACAGTCAAGAGATTTTGCAGAACTCAAGTGCACGTGCCTGAGAGAGAAGTTTGCTCAAAAGATGCTTCAAAGGGCGAGAAGGAAGCTCATCTAGGAGAGAGCTCAGCCCCGCCCCCAGGAATACAGGCAGAGGGACAGGACTGGGATCCGCCGGGCGGGCTCGGATGGCAAGAAAGGCCTGCAGCTTCTCCTTCCCTGGAGAAGCCCCGCTGACGTGGGTCGCCAGCATCCGCGGTATCGGTGGTGTGAGGCCGAGGCTTTCCCAAAGTGTTGCAGCTGTTTGGCCTTCGCCAGGTCCTCACTGGCCCCTTTGTGAAGCTTCCCCGGGCGTCAGTGAGTGTGCCGAGGGCCGTGGAATCATCCACTGCACGGGCCCCCACGCCTGAAGTCAGCGAATGAACTCGTCTACAGGCCTGCTGATGCCCAAACGGAAGGCGGGCATCACCCTGAGAGATCACACGTGGCGGCCTGCTCTCCCGGTGACTGTGGCATCGACTGCATGGGGCATCAGATGCATCAGATCTGCACTGCTGGGAAACGCTTCAAAGTAGCAGACAACTTCCTGGGGCCCTTCAAGTGATCTCCCCGAGGTGGGATGGGGAAACTGATCACCCAGTTCATAGCGGGCAGAGATGGGGCAACAGGGAAGACCAGATGGACAGGCATGTTAGAAGGATGAACAAAGGTGTCTGTCATGATTATTTATGTAATCTGGTCAGTTAATAAAACCATGATCACCTTCAAACGGGGTGGGGGGGAGGCGGGACTCAAGTTCTGATTTTGGAAAGATTCAACTCTTTAGTGTGAGTAACCTGTGCCTTTTGGACAGCCAATGTTGGCTAGAGAAAAGGTTCAAGAACAGTTACCTTATCATCACGGTCACCCTGCATGGTGCCTTAGAGTTCCACAGTCTACAAGCTGTGCAACCATCCCGACCATCCTGAGAGGCAGTGAAGAACGAGGAAACACCTTCCAACTTTTGAGGAACTACACAGCAGGGACGTCCAGGGTCATAAAGTATGGGGCTTTAGTCAAGCATTTCCCCAATGCAAGAACACTTTGCTCTAATAACCTGATACTCCGTGATGCTCACCTTCCTGATACAATCGCTGAAGCCAAAGCAGGTGCATAGCAAATGTGGTGAAGAAACCTGCTATCAAAAGAGATAGCATCTGGGCTCTTAAAGGTTTGAAGTACCCATCTAGATGAGAAACAACAAAGTCTACATGGAAGAAGCACACCAACCTGTGATCATGAGGTGTCGATGGGCATCAGGTATCAGACATTAAAGACCCAGAACAAAAATTCATATCAATGTGAATGAGCGGGAGTGAAGACCTGAAGCCCATCTGTAGACCATTGGACATCCCCTCACAGAAGGATCACAAGGAAGAGATGAGCCAGTCAGGATGCAGTGTAGCAACAATGAAACATACAACTTTCCTCTAGTTCTTTAATGCTTCCTCCTCTCCATTATCATGACCCCAGTTCTACTTTACAAATCTGGCTAGATCAAAGAATGTACACAGGTACAGATCAGAGCTAAAGACACAGGGAACCGGGCTGAGCCCCGGTGGCGTAGTGGTTGTGCGCGGGACTGCGGCCCACTGGGACAGAGGTTCAATTCCAGCAGTGGGGCTGGGCCTCCTACTCCCACCACCGGAGAGCAGTGATGCCCCCCCAAAAAAAACAACAACAACAACAACAAAAAAAAAAACAACAGGGAACCCTGGATAGATAAACCCCTCAGAACCAATAATGAGAGTAGTGATACCAAGGACAGAATGGGGAAGGTGGGGGGAGAAAAGGGGAACCAATCACAATGATCTACATATAACCCCTCCCTGGGGGGGTGGACAACAGAAAAGTGGGTGAAGGGAGATGAGATAGTTAAGATCAATTGTGCCAACCTGGCTGATAAACACAGGTTAATTGAAGGGCAGAGAGATAAATGACTTAGTGAGTCTTACCTTTCTAGTTCTCAGGTCTCTTGTTTTCTGATGGACCAGGGTGCAGCTGCCTTAGCCAGTTCCATGCTTCAGCTTGCAAAGCTCAATTCTTCCAAGTCATCCCTGAGGAGAAGCCACATGGACCTACCCCAATGCAGCCATGGCTGCTGGAGCAGCTGTGGACACCCCTGCCAGCGCTGAGATGCTTACACACTCACTGATTCAGTTTTCCTCCTGTAGTCTGTGTCATTGCATGTGTTTTGTGAGATGGGGGAGGCCTTTTTAGATTGGTGTCAGATGTACGGGCTGTGTTGCACTTATGGGCTTGGGCAGCACAGGGGTTAGAATGCTTTCTTAACGTACACTTACCCTTTATATAAAATGCCCATGAGTTTCTATGGATTTGTTTCCCTAGTTTACCCAGACTTACACGGGAGATCAGTCAGTGTAAGACACGAAAGAATAACAATTTTTAAGTTATCAAAGGTTCATGAGGGGCAGTGGAGGAGACAAAAAAATGAGCTGATACCAAGGACTCAAGTGGAAAAAGTCTTGAAAATGATGATGGCAACAGATGTACAAATGTGCTTGACATGATGAATGGATGGATGGATGGATTGTGATAAGAGCTGTGTGAGTCCCCAATAAAGTTATTGTTTTAAAAGTTATTATTTAAATAAAACTGTAAGGAACATGTAATCATGGGTAAGGAGTCTCTGGACTGAGTATGACAATCAACAAGTTGCCAGTGAGTTGAGCTCCACACTCGGCAACCTCGTGTTTCAGAGCAGAGCCGTGCTTGGGGTTCTCGCTGGCTGTGACCTTTCTGAAGTAGATTGCCAGCCCTTTCTTTCGAAGGCAAGTGGATAGCTAATGAAGACAAATGCCACTCCTTCCTGAAAGAGGTGCGGGCAGACAGGGCTTGCTCTCTAAGGCCAGGCATGGGAGGTGAAGCCCTTGCTGTTGGAACAGACACTGCTCTGGCCACTCCAGAGCAGACGTGGAGTGTGGTGTGGCTGCGATGGCTGCATAAGGTCCTGAGATGTCGACCTTCGCAGCAGCCCGCCCCTGCCTGCCCTAATGGTTCAGCCCATGCTGCTTCCACTGTCCAAGGTCCAAGGTCAGGGAAGGAAAGCCAGCTTGGAGGTTACTGAATGTTAAAGGATTCCCATGTGTGCTAGATTGGAGGGGGGAGGGGATGGAGGAATTTGGCTAGGCTGGGTAGACCTTTTCTGAGGGCCAGAGGTAGAACCCAGAAGCTCAGGGTCCTGGCTTGTCTCCATTCTTCAATCTCCCCTCCTCTCCAGCTCCAGCTCCCAGGGCCAGAAGCAGCAGCGCTGCCTTAGAGGAGAAATGGATGACGGGGTCTCTCCTCGGCAAGCATGCAGATGGTGATAAAGCCCAGGCAAACCCTTGCCTTTCCCAGGACCCTCCAACCGAGAAGTGCCCCCCCCCCCACTCCCACCACCTCACCCTCCCCTCCACAACCTCTGTCTCCCAAGAGTCCTTCGTGGAAATAGAAGTTGCTTGGGTGAGAGCCAGACCGGAGTAAGCCTCTGGCTCTTTATTAAAGAATGTGTGTGGAAGGGAGGGGAGTGTGCTGAAAAATGAACGTGTCCCTTTTCCAATTTCTCTGCCGCTTCCACCTCCCACCCTGCTCATCTGTGCAGGTGGACCCCAGGCTTGTCATTAAATCTCTCTCTCTGACACCTCTGCAGTTGCCATGCCCCAGGCACCTCTGCCTCCTCTCCCCCACCCCCTCCCAGCTTCAGCTGCATGCTCCCTCCCAGCATTCCCCAAGTCAGCCCACTGCAGCGCCCTACTCCCTCGTCAGCCCTCTGAGCCAGCCTTCCATTAAGGAAGCC
Organism: Nesogale talazaci; assembly: GCA_004026705.1. Taxonomy (NCBI): domain Eukaryota; kingdom Metazoa; phylum Chordata; class Mammalia; order Afrosoricida; family Tenrecidae; genus Nesogale; species Nesogale talazaci. The sequence continues at coordinate 5,832 of PVJH01013104.1, read as the reverse complement.
CCCAGCCCCACTTCCCCTTGGCACAGATAGAAAAGGGGAGGGGGAAGGTAAGAGAGAAGTGCGGAGAACAGAACAGAGAGGCAATGTCTGTCCAGCACCTCTCGAGCTCATCGCGTCATCTTTCCATCTCTCTTTTTCTGGGGTTTTCTTTGGCCTTTTATTTATCATTCATTCGTCGTCTGCAGGTCAAGCCTCTGTTAGAGAAAACTGCAAACGAAAAGTTCTGCTTTGGTGAATTTAGGTGTCCCTCAATGCTCATAGCCAACTTACATTCTCTGCCAAGGGACGGTTTGCAGCTATCTGCTTTGAACCCGCCCTCTGCCCATCCCTGCCTCTAGTGCTACTCTATCAAACGATGCGCTGCACAGGGCACATCTGCCACACAACATCTCGTTCCATGTTGAAGAGCAGGAACGTCACGTTGAGGCCTCAGGTGGGAAGGACCGAAGCCACGGTATTTTCAACTGCCTTCTGTGCCTGTGACAGTTGGACAGTAAATAAGGAAGGTGACAGAAGAACTGATGTTTTTGAATCATGCTGGTGAGGAATACTGAAGTGACTACAGAGTGCTAGAAGAACAGACAAAATCTGTCTGGGAGGAAGTACAGCCAGCATGCTCCTCAGAACGGAGGATGGCGAGGCGTCGTCTCGTGTCCTTTGGATATGTTATCAGGAGAGACCAGCGCCTTGAGCAGGACATCACGCAGAGGGTCAGTGGAGAGAAGGAAGACCTTCAAGGGGATGGGCTGACACATGTGGCTGCAACCCTGGGCTCAAACCCGACCATTTGGAGGGTGCGGTTCCGGTCTGCAGGTCCCAGGCTTCCTAGATGTTGGAGTCAATTTGGCGGCACTGAACAACCACAACCACCGCTTTCCCCTAAATGCCCTCACCCTTGGCCTCCTGCTGCTCTGCCTCCTAGCCACTCTGTACTGGTCCACGGTGGAATGTGAGAAGGATTCCATAGCCTTTTTTGTCCCTTAGGTGGACTCAACAGTGTTGTTCTTTCTTTTTAAAAATCATTTTAAGAGTTACTCATGTAACTCTTACCACCATCCATCCATCTGTCCATCCATCCATCCATCCATCAGGTCAAGCACATTGGTACATTTGTTGTCATCGTCATTTTCAAAACATTTGCTTTCCTCTTGAACCCTTGGTATTAGCTCCTCATTTTTCCCCTTCCCTCCCCGCTCCCCCCTATCTCATGAAACCTTGATAATTTATAAATTATTATTTTGTCATGTCTTACATTGTCCGACAGCTCTCTTTTCTGCTGCCCGCCCCCCAGGGAGGGAGTTATATGTAGATCTTTGTGATCGGCTCCCCATTCTCCTCCATCTTTCCTCCACCCTGCCGTTATGACCACTCTCACCACTGATCCTGCAGGGTTCATCTGTCCTGAATTCCCTGTTTCCAGTTCCTATCTGTACCAGTGTACATTCTCTGGTCTAGCCAGATTTGGAAGGTAGAATTGAGATCATGATAGTGGGGGGAGGAGGGGAGGAAACACTAAAGAACTAGAGAAAATTTGTATGTTTAATCATGGCTGCACTGCACCCTGACTGACTCATCTCCTCCCTGCACCGTTTCTGTCAGGGAATGTCCAGTTGCCTAGAGGTGGGCTTTGGGTCGCCACGCTACACTACCACTCATTCACAATGATATGATTTTTTTGTTCTTGAGATGCCTGATACCTACTCCTGTGGACACCTTGTGATCACACAAGCTGGTGTGCTTTGTCCATGTGGGCTTAGTTGCTTCTCAGCTAGATGGCTACTTGTTTACCTTCAACCCTTTCAGACCCCAGAAGCTATATCTTTTGATAGCCACGCACCATCAGCTTTCTTCGCCACATTTGCATATGCACCTGCTTTGCCCTCAGCAATCATGTTGGGAAGGTGAGCGTCACAGAATTCCAGTTTAATACAACAGTTTTCTTGCATTGAGGGAGTACTTGAGTCAAGGCCCAATGTATTAAGGCCCACCTTAATACTAAACCAATAAATACATGCACATAGATCTATTTCCCCATCATCATATATAGATATATTTACATATGTACCCGCCTGGGTTTAAGCCTCTATCACTGCCCTTTCTGAGCACTCTCTCCTATCTCCTACATGGTTTGCCCTGACATCTTGTGCCTTCCTATCTCCTCACCCAGACCCGAGACAATGACCCCAGCTAGACAGGGAGGTGAACTCAACCCGTTCTCTTCAAAATCAAGTCATCGCTTTGATTTCCCTCGCTTTGATTTCCCCCCACATCTCATTTGGATTCTGATTTCTCGTTCTAGAAAAGGTCAGCAACTCTTTTGAAGTTGACCCTTGTCTTATCCGGTCTTTATGGGGGCGTCTATGCCTTCCTGCCTCTTCTGCCTCCACTGTTTCTTGCCTTGGGCCCAGGAACCTCTTGTCTCACTACCACGGGGCCAGTCTCTCTTCTACCAGGTCACCCGTCAGAGGGAGGGTCTTTTATCTACCTCTCTTGAGGCTTCCCATTCGTCTGTCGGTTCACTGCAGTTAGACTTCTGACTGACCTCCCAAACAAAACAAAGCAAAGCTCACTGCCATCGAATCAGGGCTGACTCATAGTGACCGTCCAGGACAGATGAGAACTGCCCCTGTTGGTTTCCAAGTTTCGGGCTCTCTATGGGTGTAGAAAACCTTTTCTCCTGGTTTCAAACAGCTGACCTTGAAGATGACAGCACAGCTTGTAACCAGTGTTCCCGCCATAGCTCTGACTATAATGGCATCCTTAGTGCCCTTATGTCACTTGTTTCCAATTCAATGTTTCACATGACACCGTGATCTTCCTTCCTGAAGGTTTTTCCTCCTTCTTTTCGGGAACGTCATTGTCTCATCTTTTTTTTCAGTTTTTATTTTTATATGTGGGCCTCACTGCCCCCTGGTGGGAGTAGGAGGCCCAGCCTTGCTCCTGGAGAGCTGCTGCTGGGTTTGAACTGTCAAGCCCATGGGCCACAGTCCCACACATAACCGCTACACCACCAGGGCTCAACGCTGTCTCCTTATTTTTAACCTACCTCTGCAGGGCTTTCTTTCTAGTACGTCCATTTACAATGGCAGATTGAGCTGGCATTGGGTCCAGACACAGAAATTCAGGATGGAAACTTGTTTACATGTCAAAGCGTGTGTAGCTTAGCTTGAAATCAACAGTGGTATGCTTTCTGATGCCAGACATCACTCTCGATTCTGTCAGTGGTGAGTGGGAGCTGAAGCCTTGCAGTCCAAGGAGGTGTGGAGAGCTAAGCCTTGACATTGGGCTTTTATCACTACATGTTGGGACATGAATCAAGACTACAGAATCAGGCTCCCTGCGTAAAGCTGGGAGACAACAACAAAAACAACAACAACAAAACTTTCTTGTGTTGTCAGGTAAGCATGGGACCACTCACTACCAGGTCTATGGTTTCAAATCCACCAGATGCTTCACGGGGGAGTGAAGATGCTCTCCACATTTGTAAAACTTACCAAGCCTCAGGAACCCTGAAATAGAGCTGCTAGGAGATGGAATGGAATTGCTGGCAGTGGGTTTGAGTTTTTTTGTTGTTTGTGTGTTTTGTTTGTTTCTTTTATCTGTTTTTGGCTTGTTTTTTTAGTTTGTTAATTGGTACTTATGAATTCTTTTTACTCTCCTGGAACATGTAGACATAAGTGGAAATGGGCTTCTCAGCAGGGCTGGGAGAGGATTCATGTTAACCTGGAAAGATCAGAAACCTTTAGCTGTGCAGTGTTTGCAGGAGTTTTGTTCTTCTGGGCTACTTAGAGGGCTGGAATTTGGCCTCATATCTTGAACCCTCAACTCCCAAACGGAGGAGGCCAATCCAGAAGAGAAATTGATCACAAGCCAGGGAACCCCCCTGCCCATAGCCACCCACAATCAGCTTGGGGCATTTGCGGAGTTCTGTAGATGAAATGCTCACAGATAAGGAAATCTAATGCCATGAGAGAGGACTTTTCCAAGTATAGCTAATAGATGTATTGTATATTTAGTTGTTTTGCATATTCAAAGATAAAGAAAATAAAAAGTACACAATGTATAAGCAAAATGTTATAAAAAACTAATACATGAATTTTAAACAAATAAAAGTAATACTGTAGTCTTTGAAAAACAATTCAAAGAATGAATTAAGGGGCCGATTAGACACAGCCAAAGAGATAGTTGGTGGATTCTAACATACAGCTCTGTGGAAATCACCCGGGAAACACCATAAGATAAAGGTCTAGCTGAGCCCTGGTGGCACAGTGGTTGTATGCGGGACTGCGGCTCACAGGGTTGATGGTTCAAATCCAGCAGCAGCTCTCCAGGAGCAAGGCTGGGCTGCCTACTCCCACCAGGGCAGTGATGCGAAAGAAAAAAAAGATAAAGGTCTGAAAAATGAAAACAAATGAACTGGCTTAGAAAATAGACGTTTTCAAAATACATCTAATAGAAATTCTTGAAGGATATATGAGGGAGAGTAGGGAAATACAATTAGTGGAGATTTTTTTTTCTCAATTTTTTTTTTTGGCATCACTGCCCTCAGGTGGTGGGAGTAGGAAGCCCAGCCTTTGCTCCGTGGAGCTGGAATCGAACTGCCATCCCAGTGGGCCGCAGTCCCGCGCGCAACCACTACGCCACCAGGGCTCAGCCGTAGTGGAGATTTTCTTAAAAAGCCAGTGCCATTAAATCCATTCTGACCCAGTAAGGTAGAGTGGAGCTTTCCCATAAAGTTTCCAAAGCTATAATCTCTTTAAACAACTTTATTGACATGTAATTCATATTGTGAAATTCATCGGTTTAATGGTATTAAAAACTACTATGCAATCATCACAATCAATTTTAGAACGTCTTCTGTCCTCTACTCATTATTACTAGTCCCCATTTCCTCCAATCTTCCCACCATAACACTAAGAAAATATTTATCTAATTATTATCTCTAAAGATTTAGCTATCCTGGATTTAATATACAGGAAAACACCCAAAAAAAGATGTGTTAGTCGAGGCAGACTAGAGAAACAATAAACATGCATATGTATAAGAATTTTATATAAAGGGTAAGTATACATTAAGAAAACATCTCAGCCTTCATCAAGTCCATAAGTCTGATATTAGCCCATATGTCCGACAGCAATCTACAAAGTCCACAAACTCACGAAACACATGCAATGACGCCAAATGCAGGATGAGCACCAGCCGGTAGGTAGACAGTCTTTGGAGTCAGTGGTGTTGTGAGCCTCTCAGCGCTGGCAGGAGGCTCCACGTGGCTTCTCTAGGTCTAGGTGTCTTGCTGCATCAGGGTAACTTTATGTCTTCTCCTCAGGGATGTCTCGCAGGAGTGTTGTGAGTTGAAAGTCTCCAAGGAAGTGAACCAAGAGAGAGAGTGTCTCCACCTCCAAGAAGGAAGTGCCCCATTTCCCAGAATTCTCACAAGCAGGCCACGCCCACACAGAGGTCTCATTGGCTACCTCCAGCTTGACAGGTTAGACTCCACCCCTACACTCTTTTTTTTTGGGGGGGGGCATCACTGCTCTCTGGTGGTGGAAGTAGGAGGTCCAGCCCCACTGCTGGAATTGAACCTCCGTCCCAGTGGGCTGCAGTCCTGCACACAACCACTACGCCACCGGGGCTCAGCCCTATTATTATTTTTTAAGAGGAGCTTACATCAAGGGCTCAAGTGGAAAATGTTTAGAAATGTATGTGGCAACATGTGTGCAAATGTGCTTGATACAGATGATGTACTGAATGTTATCATAGCCGTAAGAGCTCCCAATAAAATTATTTTAAAGAAAAGATAGCAGAAAATACTAAAACCTAGAACCAATTTCA